>DWEI01004717.1:0-11424 GCA_018245875.1 Mysoria ambigua
ATGAACATGTCCACACTATGAGAACAGTTACATCATCTATGCAAAAAAGTTTGTTTTTAGTATTTTTCCCGGCTAGCAACACAAGTATCCGCGCCTCGCACATCCATAACAATCTACTAGATCCTCCGTAACTCGCAAAGCCGCGTCGACAATTTGTCCGGACTTTAGTCAAGTGGATATTTCCGCCATTTTCTCCACGCACTGAGCGCACAATGTAATCCCGGTCTCTAAAAATAAGGACCTTTTAAAACCGTAATCATGAGCGAACGAAAATCGGACGTGGCTGATAATGTATTGACGCTTAGCTATGGATTTTCGAATACTTTTTTTAATAATATATAAGTATGTCAATTCGTCTATGACGTCATTATTTGCTATGAGTAAAACAAAAATATCAAAAACAGCTCCCGGCAGGAGAGTTCTTGTTGCTCTATATTACATGGAGCATGTAATATAGAAGAGTGAGAAAAAATATTAACATTTTGTGTATAATACGATCGTTATGAAATACTATGAATGGCTGTCAACGGCACAGCTACCCAAATAAAATTCAATATTTACGCAACCTCAGCTAAAATAAGCAGTTTTTCTCAGCGGTTACCTCTTTGCTTATCTGTGGGGTCGTGTGTATCAAATGACGATATCAAAGAATCCACGGAAGCCTCACGCGCTCACATCACGACTCCACTCCAAATCTAAAACTGATTACAAAAAAAAACTCACTCCATCCGACCGGTCGCCTGCAAAAAACCGAACCATTAAATATAATTTATTCATGCACATTATCCCAGTCGACTATAACAGAATAATTGTCGGAGTTTTATCAAAAAACTATCTAGGAAACTATAGCGCAAAAACATCGACGAATCTTTGAACACAAAATCACCGTGGCACATTTAAATCAGTTATCCGACGTAATATCACAGGAACAATATTTTTAGCTATCATCATATAGATTATACAGATTGAAAAATGATGTATAACATTTAATTAAAATCCGTTCTCGGTGAAACGACATGTTAATAATCAATTTACATTAAACATGATATATGTAGTTCTTCTATAACAGTACTTTTTGAAGTATCAACACAAACAGCAAATTCATACATTATTTACTAAAGATACCGTATTTTAAATACTTAAAAGGACATCATCGATGCCTGTAGCCAATATTAAATGATACTGAACTGCCACCTGAGAGCTCATTCCCGGCTGCGGCATGCTACGCATATCACTCATAGTATATTGCCGTTCGTCGTGTCATAGTATGTGCACTCATATAAAAACACAAACCTAAGACACGATCGCTAAAACAGAAGTAATGGCGACGACTTACAGTTCACTCACATACATAGTGAACATACTTGCCTCTAGTATTGGACATACATTAACTGGGAGTAATTTGAAAATCACCTATTAAAAGATATTTTATGATTCAAACACTGATTTAATCATGATAACCTATGTTAAATCTAGTTTTCAATATTCGGGTACTTAAATATTTATATAATACGAAATTTTATTACCTTATAACTAATCATGAAATTATAGGTCGAAAAAGAACAATAAATTAGGCTATTATTGATTCTGTGCTATATTATGATAATATAAGCCATCGTTTTCTATTGAATTGGAGCAGAATTAGACTACACTATAGTACAATGGGTATAATAAGTTACTTTTAATACTAACTTTTTATCAAAAGGCAACGTAATAATTGAATATGAAACTCACAATGTATGAAGAAATGTTTGGTGTGTAGCAGCCCTAAGTCGCAATCTGCTTGTAATGAAGTCGTCTGTACGCTCTGTTTGGAGAAGTTCTTTACTCTGTAAATCGCGACACAAACCGCGCCGCTCGAATTTGATTTTCTCCAAGAAAATAACGACTTATTTTGAACTATCGAACTTAAATTGAAAAATTTGACATTGCCATGTCAAAACTTTTTCGGTTGTGTTATCGTTAATCTTATCAACGATTTTAAAAAACAAGCCGTAAATAAAGACCACAACATAATAAAATTAGATTACTTAATTCACGATTTTATTAACAACGTAACGCTGGGTCTTTTACGAGATAAGCAGAGAGAACTGAGTGCCATATATCTAATGTTACGAAGCCTGGTCACGCTTCCATATAACTATCATCATACACGGATGCCTGTTAACGAGACTATTTTCTGAAACAGTCTTCTTAATAGGTTTCCTATACAGAATAACCAATGAAAAGGCACATAACTTCAAAGCCAATTATATCCTCTCTATATCCCATTGTTTTTCACTCGACAGAGATCTGTGGTTAGCGAACGGACTCCCAAGCCGCAGGAACCAATGACCATCCAAGTTCGCAGCCCACTTTACAGCGGTGTCCGACGGGTTTCCGCACGGGGCTGCCACAACCTGCATATTGTAACAACGCATTGCCATCGTGCTGTTATATCCTGTTACATGGGACCTCTCTCCAAGTAAACATATCGTGGCACAAACACTTCAGTTCACAACGCCTAATTTTCATATGCTAACAGCCGAAGCGACCTACAAATATTTGGGTATCCAATAATATATGAACATTTATTGAATGTTGACTATTTTATACGTCAAGCTATTTTAGTTCCTCCAGTATAAAAGCGAAGACATTTTCCGCTCATTCTACTTTATCAAGACAGAACAAAGCCACGCGTTGACTGCTGTTAAATAATAAACCCTGTATTATATAGCTAATAATACTGTTGAGTTCATGGAAACAATGTATAAACAAGTAGTAGGCGTATCGTTCACCATCTGTGTCTTATGTGGTAACTAATGTAATTAGTCGTTATGCCGCCGGAACCCGGTCTCTGCGCGCGCCAGATTTACCTTCGCGTTTTTGCTCGTTCGTACAAGTAACAATTCGACCTATCCGTAGAACAAAGTTATATATGATAATAACACCAAATCGTTTTTAATGTAGTTATCAATCTAAGCTGACCTATAAGCTTGTATTTTACGTTCTTAGGAAAAGAATCAATCCTCTAGAACAATTAGGAAAAATGTAAATGCCGATTTATGTGCTTGATTAATTTTCAAATCGCTCTCCTGTAAACTAACGATTATGCAGAAGTAACTTTATTCTACGGATAGGTCGAATTGTTTATTTAAGTACATTTTCGATTTTAATACAAAAACCTAAAAAATACCTCACACAAATAATTATAATGCTAATTTATTAAATATAAAAAAACGTTTAAAATATTGAAATTAATCACCATTTACAAACCAGATTGTAGATTTATGTATATAGATTGTATTCGTTTCTCGATATCACTGGCAACATTTGAATAAATAATTATAAATCCTTTTCATCTTTAGCTACACCAGACCTGGCAGACAATTAACAAACGAAAAAATAAATAACATTATCGTTTGCCATAAACTAATAATAAAATCCAATATCATTTCGCTTCATTTAGCGGTTTAATTTATAACTCTAACGGTGGCGTTCGTAATCATTCATTGACTCTTTAAACGTCCTATTTAATACCTGAACCGAATCGTACCATTATTGGACCTTGAATCGTATTAGTTACAATGGTAATCCAATAAAAACTAAACGCAAAAATATATAATTTTATTCCATTGAACACTCGACCCTTAAAATTGTTAGTGCATTGTCTATCAATTTTATTAACCTGGTATTTGAAGTTTGCCTTCAAGCTATAATGAACTTTGTAAGTGGATGCCAATAAAAAAATTGCATGATAAGTTTTTTAAATCGCAATAATAAAAAATAAGAGTAAGGTCGTCACTCTATTCTCTAAAATTACTCGTTGTAGTTGAGAATTGCAACACTAATCTACCTAATTTGAATTTATTCTGTTATTATCGTTGTACTCTGATCGGACAGAAACAACTTTAAATTAAAAAGAATACACGACAGCCAAACGTCGAATAAATAATAATGTATAAAATAGTCCCAACCGGTTCTCGTATCACCAATTAAGCTACAGAAACATAGAGGAAATGCTACGTTACAAACAACAAAACAATAAACACTACGTAAGTTACAAAACAAGTTACACGAGTGTGGCCGATAGCCGCGTCCCCTTAATGAGCGCATAATGCTAATGAGGCCCATTCTCGCACCTGACGTGACCGTGAGACGAAGCACTCCTAATATTGAACGTGTATATTTTTTCTCACATTCCACTCACCGCCTACTTTTCGTTTTAAAACCCGCTTCGATAGAAAACGCAACCGGCGGCGCGTGCGGCTCAGCGATAGCCAATCGAGCATTGTTTTGTCTGTTTTATTGACGACTTACACGAGAAGTCGCCTCCAATGTCGATCCGATGGTGCCCCCGTGTGTGGGGCTCGCAGTCCTCGTAAAACCGAACTCATCGTTGACAGCCAATTAGCCCCTTGCCCCCCCCCCCCCCCCCCCCCCCGACGCGCCTCTCCAGGCGCTCTAACCCGCATTCACGAGCCCATTTATCTTTATTCGACAGCATCGCCCCGCACGGCCGGCGCTCTCAATCCCCGCGGAGCTGATTCCGATTGAGCCTCATATTCACATATACACGAACGCGACGCGGCCACGTCTACCGATAGTGTTTGTGACACATATACAATAGCCCGCGAAATCACATCCATTAAAATAAATTATCCTCGTGGCAGAAACAGATCGTTAAATATCTCAACAGAGTGAATACGAACGGGTCATAAATTAAATGCTCATTTCTTTGAGATTTACGAGTGACAATTCAAATATGAACACAGAATTTCAATAGAGTATTTTTATAGTTGGAAATGATCTTTAGGGGAGAAACTGTCGCATCATTAATCGCTACAGATCTTATTTCACTGCAGCGATAAAACAGAAAAAGCACAAGCTAAATCAATTCAATCCTTGTGTTACGTTCTTAGACTATCGAGTTGATCTAGAGACGCGATTATAATTAACGACATGACTGACTGCGGTCCTTAAAATCCTCTGACTCTCGGTGAAATGAACCTATTACCTGAAAATTCTACACATGACTGACTTCGACTGGAAATAAACGAGAGACAGACCCTACGTTTTGTAGTATTCAAGTCTACTCAACGCAAATGGTTAATGTTTCCACCGGTCTACTTGCGACTGTCAAGGTTATATGCTATTCACAGAACACCAGTTAGCGCCGTCCGTTGAGTCAGCCCCGTCGTGATTCACCATAACATCAGTCTATGATTGTACCTGGACAATTCACTTCATGGCTATAAGAGGACTCAGTGGCCCGAAAATATGCCGCGCCGAGCGCGCGTTGTTACAGAGATGTGACTAAATATATCCAATGCACGCGCTGCGGTCAATAACAGGACAGTACAGTATATGCTGACTTATTGACAATCATTTGTTACTCGAAAAAAATTGTTAATTACCATGATATATCACGCCACTTATCTTACAGCGTAGACAGGAGAGTACCTAATGCAAATATTTATAAACGACCATACTTTTTCACAAGTCACATACAATTTTCGTTAATACAGATAAATAAAATTGGAGTGTCTGTTTGTAACATTAAAATAACCGCTTCGTACTAATTACATACGTATGCACACACGTTACATATACCAAAATATTTTTTTACATTCTTTGTCTGCTTGTCTGTCTGTCTATTTGTTCCAACTAATATCTGTAACGGCCGAATTGATTTTGACGGGACTAGTAGATAGGTGAAATACGTACGGACTAAACTTTCATTTAAGAGTTTGCGAATTTTTGCTTTCCAGGCGAATGAAATCGCGGGCACAGATCGTTGAACAAAATGCAACAATAATAATAATAAGAAAGTGAGTCATACGCAAGCTATACAGTGTTGCCACATCAAACAGACCTCAATGATCAGCGTTTTGTTACTTATTCAGCAGCATTTGTCATTTATTACTGTCATTTTTTTGCAATACGTGGGCATACGGAAAACAAAAACTCGCGAAATACGAAACGGCTACCGACAGGCGTAATGGTTGTAAATCGCGCGCGAAGCGTCCGTTCGAACATTCGAGCCGGCGCCGGCCTCGGCACGACATTCGGCGGGTCGGCGACGCTTATGCAAACCGCCGTGATGCAAGCCGGCGGCATCTTCGCACTGAACTGTGTCATCGGAACGCCGTTCACGTGCGGCGAGACGGCCGCAGCACTGCCTTAGGCTGCCGGTGCACGGTGCGCAGGCTCATTGTTGCCCCTCACAAAATAGTCAACGTCATCTAGAACAATGCCTTTAACGTAAGCTACGTACGTACTACATGATGTGGTTGTCGGTTGGTAAAAGTGATAAAAAAATATTTTGTACCAGTAACTTTTTCCAGAGACCTCATACTTTTTAATTTATCAGTCAAAGAGAATGACTGCCTCGTTGGCCATGTTGGTTCCGAGTGCATCTGTCGATCCTAGATTCGATTCCCGGCTCGGGCGTTACTAAATTTTTCTAATTTTTTTTTGTAGTAGTTCAGAGTATGGATTTATGCCTGGTGTATAGCAATAGGGTCACCACCTATTCCATAGTAAAATTCCATAGAAAAAAATTGTTTTGTTGGTTGTGAAGGAGCCAGCATTGTGAGCGACTGCCGGTCTAAGGGCCCTGGGTTTGATGCTCGGTCTCCGGGTCGATTACTGTTGGGTTTTTCTAAAATACATTTACTAATAGTAGTTTAGAGTTCCGATTTGTGCCCAGTGTATGACAATAGGCTTAATGTGGGATATAACATATAACCGGCGAAACGTGGGACTGAATAAACCCCTCTGCCTGTCTTTTCGGGTATTACAGGCGTGGTCTTACTTTTCCTGAAAAACATATTTTGGAATAATTAAAAAGTATGCTAAATACTAGACTACAATGATGAAACAAAAACTTTACCAAAGAACATTGTTTGAATACATCTCCACCTGTCGTGGTATTATAAAAGGTACTAAAAGTAATTAACAAGCTTTGTTTTTTAACTCAACAAGTATTAAATTTTTTAACGTTGTTAAAACTTAAAGCAAGGATTTTACTGCTATCAGATTTCCTTATTAATTTAAAAGGGCTATTAACATTCTGCTCACGTACAACAAATGTACGAGTATAAATCTAGGAAGCATAGGTAGCTTGCTAAGTAGGTAACTAGAAGCATTATACAACAGTAAAGTCATTTCCATTCCAAATATTGTGTGTATTTTTAAAAATCCTTCTCAAACAACATTATAAAACAATAAAGATACTTTATGAAAACTTAATACCAAAAAGGTCATTGGGTACAACGTTACTCGTTGAACTGAGCAGTCTGTAAGCTGTTCACGTGCGACATATATATGCGACTCTGTATCTAAACAGCACTCGAATCGAATAACGCAGTCGAGATTAGGTTAACTGGAACTTAGGAATAAAACAACGCTTATAAAACTGATACTTTAGAACACTATAAGTATTATATTATTTTAGTATTTCATTTTAAAAAGTAAGATTTATTTTAAGAAGTCAGACACCATTTCGTACGTAAACGGTGATATTCGAAAGTTCGTAATTCCTTATTCAAAAAACGTTCGATTTTCAAACGCGACTGTATCTGCGCCGTACGTGAACGATGCGCTTTAACAATAATAAAATCCGAGATTATGTGAACTAAGACAAACTTGTATAAACCAAAATTTGAACATTCAGCTTCAGTATCTACTTTTATATAATAGTTTAGGCAATCAAATATCATTTATGTACGAAAAAGGAAATATATAATATCCTGTCAATAAATAATTATCCATGAAGTAACTAATTTAAACCAAGAAATTTCTTCAGTGTAATTAAGAATCGATAAAAACATGATTAATTATTTTTTTATATCAATATAAATTCCTATAAATCGTACTTTTTATAAATGGTATATTATAGCTTATGTCGCAAACTAAATAAATCTATTCCAATATTGATATATTTAATTTGATAAAGACAACTAGAAATAAAACTGCTGGCAATATAAATAATTGTGCCTTGACTGGCGACGTTACAGATATCCCGTGAAAAAGAATCAGCACGTTGAGTAATGGTTGTAAAGCGGTCAGGAGGCCCAACGTAACAAATGGCGCGGTCCCAGAAGACTGCATTGTGAAAACCTACCAATCTATCATGGCTGTCTGTTCACGTTTATCCCTCATTACATTTATGTGCTACTAAACATTGAAGTTAAAATATTAGTATTTAAAAATTATTAGTAATTAAAAGTAAACAAGCGTTAGTTCGTTAAAATAATTCGTTGCTAACGAAGAAGTCTCCTTGGAATATTATATCCCCTAGAGAATACAAACTTTCAGCCTTTACTAATGTTTCACCGTTTTGTTTATCATCACTGTCATCCTTTACGAAACACAAGAATCATAATACCTAGACCATAAAATGATTATATACCTACGAAATATACACAAACCGCGACACATCGTGGAACTTTTACAATTTATAGTATTTTAAATATTTAAATGAAGTTATTAGGAACGTTCAATTAGTTCAATACATATGTATATCGTCTGGGATCGAAAAAGGTCTTTTGCCTTATAAGACTCTAGAGATTAGGAAAATAATAAAAAAGTTTTGATAATATCACATCGTACTAAAATTATAACAATATAAAAAATGTACTCCTAAACTTATAACAATATAAAAAACATGCTGCTAAAATTATAACAATATAAAAAATGTACTGCTTAAAATCATAACAGTTTTAAAAACATACTGCTAAAACTATAACAATCACAACAACGTATTGCTAAAATTATAACAATGTAAAAAATGCTTCACGTAACACTTCTCAGAGAGGACCGGGGTTTATTACAAATGATGTGATACCCAAGGGGCCGGTACGAGAGCATCCCAACATTACAATAATGATAACCATTTCGCTTTTTTCCCCTCATTACATTTGTATACCTGACATTGATAATTAATTCGCTATTCAAATTATAACGTAGTCGTTATTAACAACATTTAATATTTTTAATTCTGTCATATTTCACTTGTACATGAGTAAGTGTCATATTGCTAGTTTACTTACAAGATCTTCCAAGCCTATCCTATCCCAGTGACACTAATATATCGAAGCTTATCCAATAAATAGGGCATCGTTTCGCGTCGTTTTGCGAAAGAAAAATAACACAAATTCTTTGTAATCCGGACGGTAATGGACGAAGGGATCCAAAAAAATAAAAAGTCGTCTCTGTTCGCCACATTACGGGTGTCCCATGAAAAAAAATCCATCAATTTTCGGTTAACGGGTCGTTTTGAGCGCGTTACAAATGATGCGACAAACTGAGTTCAAGATCTGTCCATCATTTATGTATATGGCGTTCTCACTTTCATTCCTCGTTGCAATCGCCCAGTAAATGGCGTTGATTGTTCCATAAAAACCGGACGAAGCGGCTTTAGTCATGCTTTTTACTTCGAACTGCCGGAGACTGGAATGCTCAACTTGAGTCTGTTTTTCCTCATATCTCTTACCTTCGATTTGTTTGACCTACACTTTAAATGTTACAAAATCCCGTCAAATACCATTATGAGACATCGTGTTAAGTAACAATACCGTCAACAGATATATTTAATCAGCGATTTTAGAACATTTCGCTTTGTAAGTAAGCTGATAAGCATATCGAATACGACCCAAATCAAACAAAATGTCACTTGACATACAAGCAGCGAGGTGGTCCGCTCTGTAAAACTGTCACTTGTTAATAACATATACACAATATGCGCTCACAGAGAGATATATGTATTGTGTTACATACGTTGGACATAAAAGAGTCCGTTATAAATACACCTTCATCATTATTATAATGTATTCCGATCACATTTCCCGCAAGATACGACACACGTACTGTGTCGCGCAGCGCCATTCACGTCGCACGGCCACGCTACATACTACACTCGTAAAGTTAATAAATTCCACACACAATTCGTAAAGTTCCCTTGTATAAGTCTAAAACCTTTCGTAATACATGCTAATTAATGAACTTTTATGTAATTGCTTAACAGCTTATTTGATTAATGTATGTAGACGCAAGTTTTGAAAAGACGAGACGTCAGAATTAATTAATCTTCAGCGCCTCAGCTAAAACAAAGCAAACTTATATCCAATATTTTGTAATATAGTACATATATTTAAATCTAACTTGAAAAAGTATACAACTCAATGGTATATAATACCTGGTATTACTTGTACAAATTGTTTGAACTTTTAAATGATTTTGATACGGTCTTAAATTACTATTTAGTTTTTTTTCCGACCCCTTTATCGCTCCACTGTTGGAACATGGATCTTCTCTCAGAATGAAAGGGTTAAGACCCATAGTCACTTAATTCAGTTGAAGAAATAATATTTTAAAATTACCCCTAAGTCTACTGACAAACAAAATTTTCGCTGGATGTATAAATATTACTGAGCCGATTTCATAATTGGCTGAAGTGAAATATAACAAGATACACGCTTATTCAAAGTGAGACAATGGTCGTTTGAATTCTTTAACAATAAGTTATGAAAAATACTCAAAACTATTTTTCATTCTTACAACATCTTTGTGCTGTGTCTGAGTTCTACCTATTCAACCATTAATATCAGTGTTTACATAACTTGGTATAGACACCGATATAAATTATCAGTGTTTATAAAAATTGTATACACACAATAAAAACCCTTTATCTCGAAGCGGCAATCGTTGTATTGTGTTGCTATGTACAAAATCATCTGTAACACTCCACAATACTGTTACTGTCTAACGTAGATTCATCGCTTCATGCGTTCCTCGGTCGAAACGTAATTGGAGGGAAACTTCATAATGGATTCGCCGGAGCTTAAATCCACACACAATAGTTATTATTGCAATAATTGGAGCGGATAACGTCCGCGCTTTTTACATCCTTTCGTGCGTGGCCTGATTGATGACTTCCTTTACAATGTGACAGTTTCCGAAGAGCTGCGGCTAAGCCTGCCCCAGAAAGAAAATATTAAAGTCAGTCAAAAGTAACAAAGCGTGCCTATGAAATGTGAATGGTCGCACTATAATTGCTCTTAACTTGCCTTTGGCGGGGAAAGTATAATTGTGGAGCTTAATTAAAAATATCAAAAGGCATATCCATTCGTAGAAGAACAATTTTGTAGCTAAACTAGTTTTAATTTAGGACTCGTGTTGCAAGTTTTAAATAGAGATCTCATTTTCATCTCTGGTACAGCCAATTTGCTCGCCGTTTTCGTTTATTTAAGGTTTACTTGATAAAATCCAGTAAGATTGCTTCATACTTACAAATTATTATTTTTTTAATTAAAAATAAACGTAACTTTTTGCCTGTAATCCCCGAAGGGGTAGGCAGGGGAATTCAGAACATTCCCACGATTCATCAGTTACGTTTACGGCCCACTATGTAATAGGTGGTGAGCCTATTGCCATGCATCG
>DWEI01004718.1:0-11422 GCA_018245875.1 Mysoria ambigua
CGTGGCACGCTCTGGGGGAGGCCTATGTTCAGCAGTGGACAGCTATAGGCTGATGATGATGATGATGATGATGAATAATGATGACCTGGATTTATGTCCTGTGTATATCAATAGGCTCACCATGGATTATGTATTCCATAGTGGGACACAAACATAACTAGTGAAAAGTGGGAGTGTGAAACTCCTCTGCCTACCTCTTCGGCGTCAACAGTCGTGGTGTTACGTATAATGATAATCTTTGCGCAGCCTAAACTGAGTACGATTACTAACCTACATTCCGTAAACGTATAGCAACACAATATGGCATTTGAGAGACAAATGAGTGCAACCTCGTGCACATCTCGAGCGCGGGACGACGCATTAATAATTCAGATCCGTCCTTTGGTGCACTTGTTTGCGCTACGCCCTTACTACGGAACATGATTTTCGAGTGAGATTATCTCGAATTCATTACCCGCCGACTTGTAATAATATTAATATGTATACAGAATGGTAACTTAATTTGAAGGTAATAGTAAAATTACTATCGTTTGTAAAATTTGTATAATTAGTAAAAATGTAATATAAAACTTCAATGATAAAAATCTTATATTTTTGATAAAACACAAATCATCTGTGCCGGGGCCGAGTAAGGATACATTCATCGACCCCTTATCGGGATGCAGTGTCATAAGAGGTGACTAAGCACGGTGCTGGCAAATCCCGATATTTACCTACATAGCTTCCTCACAATGTATGGGCGGCAGTGTAGGCGGTACGAGAAGTTGTAGTCTGCGATCACCAATGTATATGCCCACAGGTGGGATTATGGGTATGACCCTTCAGACGAGACTAGGGTCTAGCAATGGATTGCCATAGGATAATGATGATGATAATGACAAATGATGTTATCACTTTTATTAAAATAGTATAGAACAATTGGCAAAATGATAAGAATTTCACTAGCTTACACAGACAGGGATCAATCGTTACGTTAAACTATCTTTTTTCAATAATTAATGCCTAAATAAGACATTTCTGTATATTACCCGGTATTCAAGCTGGGTTTCTAGGTCTATAGTAAGTACCTACTAACATACATTATTATTTTTAACAGTGCTTACTGTGTTATTATGTGGGGTTATATATGAACCATTAAGAACTTGGGCATTATACTAGATGAAAAACATTAACCTTAAACTATGACCACTTCATTAAAAAACAACAAAAGGTTTACCATGAACCACATTCACTATAATCTTAACAAATCGTAACGTTTTATACTTCAAAGTTGACGCAATGTGAAATCGGCTTTATCTTTTTTTTTTTCCTCGACTAATCAAGTCACTTTTTACGTAATACATTGTGACTTAATTTCGCCACGATAACCCTTAGTAAGGGAAATTCGAGCATGTAATAACAACCTTTGTTAGTCAACATGTCGAGCGGGAGCGGTATATCGGTACACTACACTGGCGGGATGAATTATTTACCGGGCGCTCGCAAACTTTCCCAGTGTGTTCTGGAACTTTCTGTTTGCCTAGTGAATGTATTAATAGTTATTTTATGTGAATAATTATTATGTAGGTATGTATCTATACGCATAACGAAACCGGTGAAGCTTGGAAGTGTTCTACAGTCGTTTGCCTACCCCTTGGGGGATTACAGGCGTTATGTCATGTCATTATTATGTACCTGTTAAATGTGGCTGTAGATATAGGTATCATGATTTTGTGGATTGTGAATACTGCCACTGGATTAATTTTGCATTATTTCACCGTGGGTTGACTAGTTGAGACCTCAATAAATGAACACTGACAGAGATAAAGATTAAATAAATTAAACAAAACCTGCGCACCAAACTAATGTAAGCATATAAGTTTGTCTAATATAAGAATGTTAAGTTTATTGTATTACTATGTCTCACGTGTTCAGGTATATTAACCGTTATGTTTATTATGCCACGACGCCATTAATAATAATTTTGTAACTTTAACCGATATGTAATCGAATATTTTTCTCACAGCGAGCGACGAGGGGTGCTTGACGCTGCCGCGCTGCAGGCCCTGGCTGGCGAGAGTGTGCTGGAGAAGGAGAGGCAGCTCTCCGAAATGATTCTCCAGCTGCAAATGGTGCGGGAACAGCTGCTGGCTCAGCAGGAACACGCCAAGGTATGTAGTTTACAACACTTGTAAGTAGATTGCACTGGGTCGAGATCAATCGATTGATGTTTTGGTAAACAGAAAATTATGTATGAACGACGGCTAAGGGCAACATTCCATCACTCCTGTCATCCCTGGATACGTAAGCAGAGGAGTGAAGTACATTTCCACGTTTCACCAGTTACGTTGACGTTCTACTATGGAATAGGTGGTGAGCCTATTGCCATACACCGAACATTCAGACACCGAGCCACTCCTAGAAAATCTAAGTTAGAAAAATCCAGTACCACCTTGTGCTTAACCAAGGATTCGAAAACAAGATCTCTCGATCGACAGTCGCACTAACAAGCAACACGATCAACGAGCCAATTAGTCTCTAAATGTATTTACAATAGAAAACAATGTGAAAAGGGGTAATTATGTAGATATATCAAAAATTATTAAATTATAACCCTTGCTTAGGTAGGTACCGTTATAAAAGTACAACAAAAAAAAAACTAAATGCAAAAATGTTAATGGAAGTTCTGGAAACACTTGGTACGTACATAAATTTCCGTCCAAAGTTCATCTAAGAGCGACCCTCCGTGATATCGGGATAGATGGATATCTGTGTCGACGGCACGCCCCGCCGCCGACGTCCAGACGGTGACTTAGCATGCGCAGTCACGGGCTAGGACGAATTGAACAACGACTTGCCCCCTTTTACGTCGCTGTCCCGGCACGAAATGTTTGCATAATCGCCAATTTGTAACAATACATGATATCTTAACATGTTGTTATTATAACGTAAATTCGGAAATTACGCAATAAAAATGCAAATGTCCGCATCGTGGGTCCGGTTGTAGTTGGCGCAATTGCTCTAAAAAAGCAGTGCATTTGATCCCCGGGTTGAACAATTTATTATTTGTTTTTAATTTAAACTTCTCAGTAAAGCTCGGAGTCCCTTTTTTGCCTAGTGTACTGACATTGGGTGACTATTCCATGAAATAAATAATAGCACTTTCATAGTGGTTGTGCTACACTCTTCTGCCTATAACTTTTTAATAATACAAGGGTGATGTTACGTTATGCTTTCAACAAAAATTTATAGCTTTAGCGTCACCACATATTCCACATCGGGACGTAAAACGTGGGAGTGTACTGCACTCCTCTGCGTACCTTTCCGGGAATTACAGGCGTGAAATTACGATGTTACGTTTCAATAAGAATATTTACGTAATTGACGCAAAAAAAATATGCAACAATGTGTATGTAATATTATGTAACAATATGCAGCACTCGTAGTATCTAAACGAACAGTGTGTTCTTGAAACGGGCGCCCAAATCGCAATTCACAGGATCCGTTTGTTTACCCTTCAGCAAATTAAGTTTGTTCCGCTTCGAATCCGCCCGAAAGGACTGCACGGCCAAGTTTAAAGAACCCTCTTGTACTCCACTCTTTTAAAATTCAATTTAATCCTTTATGCAGTGCCTCTTATTTTGACTTGATTGTATCTTACAAATTTTAGATTTTAGAATTACAAGTGATTGTCTTGTGTTATCGAAAAAGCGATGAACTGAATGCACGCCAATTTAAATTGTATTACTTTAAGTATATTTTTTTTATTTTTCATTTAAGTAGGTAATCATTATTATCATCATCATACCATATTGGAGGTCGACTGCTGAACAAAGGCCTCCCCTTATCGGGACCACTTCTCCCGGTGAGGAGCATTCTGAATCCAGCAGATCATCATCCAACCACCACCATCGGACACAAACCGTCAGACATCTGGTAGGCGGATGGCCGACTTAAAGTGATGCGATTTAAATAATACCCTGCATTTCAAATTAGTAATACCTACTTGAAAAACCAATCGAGATTTGTTAAGACATTAATTTGTCTAAAAACATTAATTAGTCTATACAAAATTTAGCAATACATAGGTACAAGGATATGTTTGATCTTTTTAATTCTATGAAAAAATTATTCATCACCTTTCGTAAATATGAGTTTGGATTTAATGACACCTCCCTTGACGCTGTTTTAAAATCCTCTCCTTTTGTTCGTACATGCAAACTGACATCGAATAACGAACTTCCATTGATCGTTTTGAAATTGCGATTTCAGCTCACATCCAGATTCGCATACAGTACACATTTCAATTTCACCTATAATGTTGATATCGGTAGTGATAGAGTTGCAGTTTTTGACTAGGTATTTGTATGCGGTAATACTCTAAATTTATAATTGATCATTAATCACGTACGTGTGATGTAAAAATAGGTAGGTATATGATTTGGTCTTTTAGTTTCATATTCAAATTATACGATGTACACGATTGTACAATATTTGTTTGTATCGGCATATCTGTGTACAAAATTTACCTTTTGCAGTACCTAGCGTTGCTGCAATAGAGTTTATTTATTTATTTTACACGTCATACGAAAAACACCGACAGTCGTCCTGGGTACTTTTATATTGGTTACATACGTGCGAAACTGTGCAGCATCAAACATTAGAACATTTGATTTTTGAAAATAAAAATATCATACAAAAGTATACTGCTGGAGGGAGGTAATCGATCTCCATTCATTCGTTCGTTCGTCGTCGGAACTGAATACGTATTCTACATACAGCTTTTCATCTTTTGTATCACAGAGCGTCATTAACAAACATCCAGCAAACATTCATAAAACATCCAAAAGTAGACAAAAAGCTACTAAGAAGTCCGTATGATAGTCCAATTACATTTGTATATTATATAACTAAAACAATTGAAATACATAAAAACTATTTACTAGCTTAGCCAGCTTCCGCGCCGGCGTTACGTTACGTCACTAATGAAGCGTAACTATCTATACGCAGCTACTAGCATTTTCCAAATATACATAAAACGTCTATACAGTGCTATTCACGTCCAAATATAAATAATGGATACCAAAGAAAGAAACCCACGTGAAAAATCATTAACATTCGTTGGATCGGGCAGCGCGCTGGCATTGAGCGCTCTGTGCGTGCAATTTGTCTTTAATTCGGATCGCTGATACAATGGGAATGAAAAATCCTTTCATCTCAAATCAATTTTCATGAATACCGAGTGAATATACAACCGGCTGGTGTGTGTTAGGGAGCTCGCAACAAAGACTCGCTCACACTAATGAATCATCGATAAAAAGTCGATCACACGACGCCAGGGTTGCCAGCGCGGTAGTTGTGACTGCACTTTATATATTCAGTTTGCTTTTAAGCCCTACTAACATTACGTATATTGGGAGTCACATCTCCTATGAGAATAAGAATGTTACAGGCCGTAATCTGCAGTGCTCGCAAAGCATTTGGTATCCAACTTGGCATATTATATAAAAACATGGAAAACTTTTCGACATACAAATTCACATTTAGGTAATAAACGTAGGAAAAGATTTTGCAATTTATTTAATCTGGTACCCACAGGAAAGTGGAAAATGAATTAGTTTAATCATAAACGAATCATAATAAGAGAAAGATGAGGTGTAAGTAAGTATAAAGAGCGATACTGCGTTCAGAGTTCGGTGTTCAGAGTTTTTCCGAAATCGTACAGTTGTGAAAGACCCGATCGTGAAATGCACTCTTTACCTAGTTGCCTTAAAATTACGACAAGGTGAAAAAATGTTAATGGTTCTGCATTATTTATATATTTATATCATTATAGTAATTTCATTGACAGAGGTACGTGAAAATCTAAGTATTTCTGTTGAAAAGCAGTAAAACTTGACAATTTCGTAAATTGTAAATTATATTCAAATGTAAATTAGTTATTTTATACATCGTGCAATAACAGATTAAACAATGTACGTACCTATATTTAATACGTTACAAAGATGTTGCAATGTCTGCATTTTCGATGAGATTTCTACGATTTATTTTTTACGTATAACTTATTAAAAAATCTTAATGAAAATACACCTATCAGTAACAAATGTCAATATAATTCAGAAACTAACTTGTATTTCACGGGTAAGCTAGTCTCAAAACGAAGCTTAGATGAAAATGTGTCGTTACATTTCATTTTACCGTAGAAACCATACGACTGCGCCTCTTGTTTCCAACCACAATGCGATCCTATCAAAAGATACATGTGTTCCGTAAAGCCGGATCAGTCAAAAGCGCCCCACACTGCACTGTAGATAGGTCGCAAAAATCCCGGTATTCTTATTTCCTCTAGCGTTACACTCGCTCACGTCAACCCTGTAATTGTTCACGGTAGAGATTGAAGAGGCGGCTATAGATGCGCTGCAAATAGGAACGGCTAATGGCGGCCTCACGTTCGCATTCGCGCGCTTTTTTTTCAAACACAGAACGTCCCTTTGTTGACTCCGTTCCGGATCCATTCGAAATAGGCGTTCGATACTCGCTGGATTTTTTTTTTCAATCCGCATTCGTTGTTTTCTCCTGCCAGACGGGTTTGTTTAGGTTCAGGTGCGCTCTCGATTGGTTGTACGGATTATAGAGGCTGTAATTTCAAAGCATAGCTCATGTAAAGGGAAATCTCACATTGCAGTCCTTTTTTATAAATTCATTCATTGTACAGAGTGGCAAAATGAATGATTATGTTTTTCATGTACATTTTTTCTATATGTATCTGTGGAATGTCCCCATGTGAAAAAAGGTATATAATATTAACGTACCTATACATAATTCAAATTATGCCGAACGCGATACTTAGGGGAAATATCATTTAACCGAGTGCAGTTGGACAATATCAGATTGCGAACAAAAACAAAAATACTTTAATCTCTGTAGGGGCCACTCATTCAAATTAATCAGAATATAAATGGGGAGAGTGCGTTGATAACTTCGTCAAACACCCCACATTGTAACCTCCCCCAGACGACCAGACAAACGGAAATATGAAAATGAAACATCGAAACGGAAAAACGCATGAAGCGTCCGTACTCGTCGGTAGCTGGACAAAAAATGAACACAAACGAGCGCTTAATTCGCAAAAAGCCCGTTTGATGTCGCTAATTGACAATCAGTCGAGGGATGCGTCTCATTGGTCCGCTGCCGCGTTCTGTTTTTAAAAATTAAAGACAAATAAATTAACGGGGTGGCCATTTTTATCTTTGTTTTTGACGATACGGACTTTTCTCCTGTCGCTTTTAGTAATGCAGTGCATACGTGTAGATACAAATGTATGTCGTACGTTAATAATATTGCAGGATAGCTTTTAGTCTGCATCCGGCTTTGTATATTAATGAATGTATTTTTATTTCTCGTGTCGACAGTTAGGATGGGACGTCCTTATTATTGAAAGCACTCTGATTACTCACTCTCATTAGTGACGTATCTATATTTGCGTGTGTAGGTAGGTATGTGAATGAACAAGCCAACATCTTTATTATTATTACTAATGTTTTATTTGCAGTTTGAGGATCGCAGAGCGAATCTTGCCGTACTGCCTGCGCTGCTTCTAATAGGCAGTCAGGGCATTTGGCTGTGCCTAAGCAGATGGTACCATACCGCGATCTGCTAGTGCCGGGTTTAGTCGCATCTTACAACACCATGTATCGCGGCATGGGCTCGGGGAATGTATTCTCACTCTGCCCCGACATGGAACACACAGAAACAAAAAACGTTATACATTATTTATTGGGCACTGAACATCAGAAGTTACAATATCGTTCGTATCTTGTATATAGTACACGAAGTAAATATTTTGCAAGGTACCTAATATACAAACTGGCAGATCGCTATTAACGCACAGCCCTCCTGCACCGCGGATACCCGGCTGCCGATGGGCAGCGGCGTCAGCAGTGCCAACAGTCGCGCGCTCCGGCCTGCCCAGCGTGGGATCAATGGGCAAAAACATATGTTTAGTAATGGTCTTATACAGGGTGAGGATAACGGTGATCAATGTTTATTTTATTGTGTGATAGACTAGCGCTTGGCCGCGATCCCGCCTGATGGAAAGCGCAGATGCGTCCTAAGATGGAGCACGCTTGCCTAGGAAAAGCCTATTCACCCTTGTTTTGAAGAGATATATGTGATACATATCGTACATTTGAAATCGTTAATATATTCATAGTTAATCAGTATCCATTTACAATTAATTACTCATATTCTAAATTCTTTCTAGTATCGCAGCCGTTGGCAATGACGCGAATAAATCTACTAACCCTCTCCCGCTGCTACCAAACGCGTGCGTTACAGATAGATAATGATTCAGTGTGACCACACATTTACATGGAGATCTCTTTCACGTGGCGCACACTAAACGGTTTTCCAACATGTCACTTACATTAAACCGTAGAGCCGCTAAATTCACGTATGTCAACGAGGCTCGCCTTTTAAACGTTCGCTACGGAATGTGAAAAAAAATATTTCCTGACGTTCAGGGGTTAGAGTGTCACACCAATTAGTTGGTGAAAGAAACTCGGAGGACTGTCGGACACGTGGTGACAGCATTTTTGATTAAAAAACGTTTGAGTTTATTTAAAAAAAAAAAAAAAAAAAAAAACTAACTCTACTACTGAGTGACGCCGCGCGACGCCTCCATCAAGATACGTTTATGAATTTTAATATTTGTTACGTGAACGCTGAAAGAAAAAGGAAAAACGTTCATTTTAATTACACCGCCGGTTTTTTACCTACACGTTAGATGTGTCAAAGTTGTATCAACAAATCCAATTAAATACGTGTCTACCTACTTATTAGTTAAAATGCGTTTGTGGAGAATATTGAGGTATCCGTTGGTACATATCGATGTGATAAATGATAAACGCAATGAAATTTAGCGAAGCGGACATATTCATGTATTTTACGGGTGAGCACCTGGGTATCAAGAACACTGAAGCCACATTAATATAATACGTACCTATGTACAATTTGCCCGTTCCTTTCATAACTAGTAAGTACTTTCTTACGCATCTGCGTATTGTACAATAGCATGGGTCCAATAAATAAATATTAAGTCGTTTGAAGTTCGCGTGTCTCTAAGACCACGTTTTATTTACTATCATCCACTAACGACTGTAAAAATATTGTGAACTGTTTATTAGGTGATTTAAAAACTCATACAAAACGGTTCTGCCCACGATCTGTAGGTACATTCTTCCAGCGCCTAAATGCGATTCCTTCTTTACGTTGGACGAAGTGAGCGTTTCCAATGATGAGATACGAATCGGTTCACGCGAAAATAATCTTTAAACGATATCCGCTTACGTAAAAATGTTTACGAAATATCAAATTTATCAAATTCCTTAGCGGCTTGCTTGTTTTATCTCGAGATGTTGCACGCGTCACTAATTTTTCTCGTACAATTTTCCGACGCAAAACAACTAGCATTATTTTCTATATGTATGCGGCTGCCAAAGTGTTCTAAATACGAGCCAATATTATTGCTTTGTTACCCTTTCGGTCTGCACCGTGATCTCGCGTTGCTCGTAAAATCACGCCTACACTCGAACGTTACCAATCCACATCGCATCCGGATCACGACAAAAGCGTGCCACTAAACCTATTGTTTTCCCAATGATAACGGCCGAATCAAATTATTGGCTGCATTATTCTAGTTCGATGTGCATGCGAACATCGACCTTATACCGGCCGTTTTCGTAACGTTACGTTTCACATTCGCGGGAATAGCTTTCACTAGGGCAGCGCGGGCTGAGTAGTAGGGATAACAATTGTCTATTGTGCGATGCCTATCTCTTTTGCGCATCGGCCGCCGGCGTCTTTGTTAGACGGAGACATCAGCATCGTGCCATTGCGCTCTAGCACAATGATCAGTGGAAATGGGTACGCCTTTGTGGTCGAGATTTCCTTCCATTCGTCCGCATTTTGCCATTTTCTTCTTGTAATCGCCGGGGTATCATTCTGCGCATGTCTCCCGGGTGGTTAACCAACTAGATTAATCTTATACAAACGCAATACCGGGATTCAGAAAGCAAATGGAATATTTAGGTTCGTGTGTAGGTATGCAGACACAGTATTATCTTTTACGTAGGTACCTAGGTACATATATTCGGATCTAAAGTTTTTTTGGATACCTTACTTTAATTCATCCAGTGGCCAGTGTTACTTACCTATACATTTAGCTATTTTTAAAAGTCGTCAATATTTTTGCATTTATTAATTCCTGATTGTAGTGCTGGGCAAAATTTTATCGATACCAAAATTAACACTGAGAATAAATCATTCAGATAAACATTTTATTTCACGGACATTTTGTTGCGCAAATAATAAATCACTTTTATTTTCACATAAATATCTAAACGTTTTCAAGGCGTAATTTTGAAGTTTATTATATTTTAATTGCAGCAATAAATAAAACATGTTCGGCTATGAACAAAGTTCTGGTTGTGTTTACGCACGTGAATAATTTTGCGTAATATACGTAATTAATTAGCTATAATTGCAAGTGATTATACTAGTTTGATACAAGATAAAATTCTTTGACATGAAATGGTGTCGTAGTCATGCTAGGAACATAGTTATTTTTATCAACGTTACATAACTATTGTGTGTCTACCTACCTACCCACTTATGTTTAGCAACGCGTTCGAGGCTCATCAAAATTCTAGTTAACATAATCTTAGAGTCGTGCTTTTAATTTGTTTGGAACACGTGAGTTGTTGGTTTAAATACGTAAATATTGAGTGTACGATGATGTATGGCCGCTCAATCAACGCGCCAAATGGTTCGCGTGTAATAGTGCTGTCAATCGTTCTATCGATATTCACGATTAATATACACCTACGTTATCACTACTTAAATCAATTGGTTGCGTCTTTTAGTTTGGGAAACACCTGCGCATTTACGAAACATTGTGGTCAGTTCAAATCTAATCAGTTTTCTGGCAGACAGCATGTGTTACGTGTTGCAAATGGTGTCCGAGGCGTTGCGTGTTTCTTGCTTAAATAAGTTAGATACTCGCTGATAGGGCAGTTAGACGTCTCTCAAAGGAGTATACATGTAGCATATAGAGGGGCGTCGGGGGCGGGGGGGGGGGGGGGTATGTAGACCAAACATGTGAAGTTTGTAAGAAGATATGTATTTGACATACTTGTACCTGCCACGTCTAGGACCTTGCACGATACTACATTAAAAACAGCACAGGAAAAATTTGTGCATATAAAATTAGCAACGATAATATAATGAAATAATATTCTAGTCATTTTTAAGTGTAATAGGTTTATTGAATTGTTTAAATACCTGCTAGCCAATGAGATAAATTTATCGTATCGTGTTGATCTGATTTATATCATTACCTACAATATTCGAATTAACTTGTTCAAATGCAACAGTTTAATTGTAC
>DWEI01004719.1:0-11421 GCA_018245875.1 Mysoria ambigua
ATACGATTAAAAGTTATAAAGAAATCTATATATTTACATATATATATTTCCTTCAACAAAATAAATTATACGTACGGAACACGCGCCGCTTTCGATTGAGACGCACTTAATACTTTTTGTTTTTCCAATTTGCCGCTCTCCACAACTCTGCGCTCCCCATATCGTTTCTTATCTAATAGTTAACGTACTCTACTTACAAACTAACTGCGGCTGTTAACAATAATAACACCACAGACTTGTTTACGGCCAGTAATATATTTTTAACCACGAGAAAATTGAAGATTTTTGAATTAGATTTAAAACTTAGCACTATATTACAGTTACTTAAGTCACGTATATCTCTAAATCTGTCTTGTAACAGTAGTGCATGTATTCCCACGTACGTAAATCATACATTAATAGCCATTAGGTACATTACTTTCAGGCATTGCAGCACCTAAGTATATACACAGTAAATAAAGCCATTGTTCTCAGAAAATTGCAGTTTCCGTTAATATCCCTTTAGCCCGTAATACAATACAAAAAGCGTCGTGTTAATGTGAAACACGAGTACAACAGTAGGACCGCAGATTAAAAAATCATCCAGGATAATAAAGAACTTATCGGCTGTGAGATCTGACGCCAGTGCCTAGCGAATGGAAAAAAGTAAAAAGGCGGGAATTTGATTCATAATGGCATCAAACATGGCGGCACTGATTGCGATCTGAAAGGGAGATAAGAATGGGGTTGCTAGCTTTGTCTTGCCTGATGACTGTACGTTAGGTAGGTAGGTAAATAAATAGCATCTGCTCGGTAATTATAATTATTTTCCATTGTATTGCGTTTTGTATATTTATTGCGGTGCTGACAAGCATTAATTAACGATTAAATGACGTTAATGCTGCTAAAATAAACGATTTGCGAGATTGTATCTCTTCACTGTAGGTACCATTATAAGTACTTAATATCGGAATATTTTTCTATATTAATAAAATGCCCCTTTTGGAAATAGAAAATCGTTGTTAAAAATTGCATTAGAAATGGAATAAACTTGACTGATTCAAATCTTTTCTTACTACATTTTCAAAATATTATACAATATTATGAGAAATATCTATATAGAAAGCTTACGATATCTAATATAATTTGACCTTATCAGGATAGCCGACAGACGATTTTAATAAAAGCGAAAAGTAGAAAACCTTTTCCAAAACAAATAAGAAAAATGTTAAGGAAATTGGAGCAAATAAAAACGCGTAATCACTATATATTGGGTTGAAAAAGAAAGGGTGAAAACGAGACGGGCTGACAAACACCTCAATATTGGGTCTATTTTTTTCTCAAACACGAAATAAGGTTTACATTTTCGAAGGTCTATCTCCACTGTGTGTAGATATTTGAATACAATACCAAAGTGTAATAAAATAAACTGGACGCAATAATTTTTATTGTAAGAAGGGCCCTCGAATTATCATTTAGATGGGGTGGTTGGCAATATGGCGCGAATTCGGTGTTGGGGCGAAAAAAAAAATAGATCGGGGAAAAAGCAAACGCGACAATTGAGTTACGGTTAGGGATGACCTCTAAAGCGGGGATTGTGTCGGGGTTTTTCACGAATTGCGTCTATTTTATTACACCACAATAGTCTTTTATGCGGAGGGCTGTTTCGAAAATGTATACTTGCAAAATAGTTACTTGGATAGGTGTCGCAAACATGTTTCACCTTTAGTCGTCCGTAACGTATAGTTCTACTAAATACGTAATATCACGCATGTAATTCCCAAGAAGGTAGGCAGAGAAGTGTTAGTATACAGAGACGTCAGTTCCTTCGATAAGGAATTAAAAAAAACATTATTAGTACACTCATCATGGAATAGAGGGTGAGCCTATTGTCGTACACCGGACACAAATTAAAATTCCGAGCCACTACTAAAAATTTAAGTCAGGAAAATCTAACAGTCTAATAGTAATCATCCCTGGATTTGAACCCGGGACAATCGAACAACAAGGCAGTCAATCTATATACAACATATGGTTTTACATAATACTTATGTACAATAACTGCATTATATCTTTGTTATGCCACAAAAATTTAACTTCTAACCTGCAATCCCCGTAGACGTAGGCAGAGGAATACATAACACTCTCACATTTCAAGAGTTACGTTTACGTCCCATTATGGAATAGGTGGTGAGCCTATTGTCATACACCGAACACATACTATCAGACTTCGAACCACTACTAGAAAATTTAAATTCGAAAATTGTGCAGTGTTCGACCTGGGAATCGAATCCGAGCCCTTCCTACAGGCTGTTGCACTTAAAACCAACACGACCAATGCGTCAGTGTTATGCTTTAAATTAAATATAAATGTACCTATTCCGAAATTAGTTGGAATTGAATTTAGTCAGATTGGCAACACCGCTTTGATACTGGCAAGAAAGAGTCTCATAACCTTAACATACTTGACATACATTATCTAATGCTAAATTAAGGAAGTAAATGATAGCACTGAGTCCTGTAACCACATAGGCATTAGTTTTGATTTAAATTACTAATGTAACTGAACCTATTATTGCCAAATGGCTGAGCGATCACATCAAGTAGCGCGCGGAGATTTAACACCGATATTAAATTTTAATCAAAACGTCCTCACCAGCGAGTATTAATGACATCTCCCCGCAAAGATGCGATTCCCCTGGAACACATTAGTTTGCCGCTCTAAAGGACCGAGGGTGCGGTCACGTTGAGGAGGCTTTAGCGAGCACTTTCGTCTTATTTTTCTGTATAGTTTTTGTTTGGTACACGTAACATAGCACAGTCGCTCGCTGATCGAGTGCTTGCTAACGCGAGTGCTACTCGAGATGTCCTGGGTTCAAATCCTGTGTCGAGTTCGTTTGGATTTTTCTAAAGTAGAATTACCAAATGAAAATTTCTAATACCTATAGTGCCTTGGAGTATGAAGTTTTGCACGGTGTACGGCGATAGCTTAATACAGTACACTGTGAAACGTGAACGTAACTGATCAACGTAAACGTAACTGATCAACTATTATATTTCTCTGCCTATCCCTTTGAGCCATTCCAGGCGTGACAAAAAAGTAAGGAAACAATTATTAGCAAATAAACAATTTATAGACTCCTAGAACCATATTTTCAACAACTAACAATAACATGTAATAAGTTATAACAGGAAACAATTACACTGCAATTACAGCCAAATAAATTAATGCCCTGTAATTAAATATTTATTATGCATATATAAAAAAAATACCGGATTACTCTTTCACCGGATTATCCTGAAACCATTGATGCTATTTGTTTGTGTATATTCGGGGTAATAAAATAATTACCATTAAATACATCTCACTTTTACGCAGTATGGTAATGGAATTCAGGGGAAAAAGTGCTTTTTTACAATGGAGAATACGTTTAGGCATTTCATACACTTTTATTGAAACATGAGGCTTATGAGGAAAGCATTATACCCATTCAAACGTAAGCCAGGCCACCGTGGTGTTATCCAGACGAGGCCCCATCAGAGGATTCAAATGCCCCATGTACACTGTCACCCAGCTGCGAATACATTTGTGTATTGTAACCCATGCATCCCATACATCGGGCACATATCCAGACTCCGAATCACTACTAGAAAGTCTAAATTGGAAAATTTTGTAGTGTTCGACCTATTTTGTAGCCGGGACCTCCTGATCGGCAGTGGCACCTGCAACCAACACGACCAACGAGGCAGTCCATAAGTCCGAGTGCCATCTTAATAAGCAGGTCAATTCCACTGTCTGTCATTCCTCACTTTGCATACCTCACTGGATTGCAGGCAGAAACTTCTCAAGCGAGCCCTTTGTCTATCATCAGATTTTGGCAGGCTAATAATGTAGCACGTAATTTTGCTAGTATCAAATAGCATAATTTCTCAATACCTCTAAATTCACACCTGTCAGGTCCTTTGCGTAAGAAGATCGGTCCTATAATTAAAATGATAGCAAAGAACGCAGTAATGTCGATAATAGACGTTAGAAATATTTTGGGTTTTTCCCTTGTTGATGTCCAGTTGATTCTTCCTTATCATTTGATTCAATATCTTCCAGTACTCCTGGTAAAGGCTCTATAGAAACATCACCATCGTCATCCCTCTTCGCTCTTTCAAAATGTATGTGCTTTAGAAGATGCTAAGGAACTAAATTCATGTAAGTTTTGGTTCCATTTGAATTTTTAGGAATCCTCCATTGTCGAATTCTTATTCTTTAAGAGTGACGAAGTTGGTTTTTCTACCGTCTCGATTTCCGACGACGTTTTGATTGATTGAATGTGTCATTTTAATTATTACATTTTTTTTTTTCATTTTCATGTAAGGTTATTCAACTATTAGGCCGTATTTATTCCATTTCTACCGTCGATGTGAATATTATTGTTTCAGATTGTTTGTACTTGGTCGCTTCTTTTGCGTTGTACTTTATTTAATGCTGAAAAATATTTTACGTCTCAGTAATGATTACAAAATCTTGGCGTCTTTATATTGAAGTTTCCAACACTAACCTCCTTAAATGCTTACCCCGTAACCTAACCTGACCACATGATAATAACTAAAGCGTATCATATTTGCCTCTCCGAATGTCCCTAACATTGTAACAGCTGCTCGAGCGTTAGTTGTCGAGTCGAACACTCTCTTACCCGCTGTTCCATCGTCAACGTGCCGTATCCCGGGCGGTACAGCCGAGCGCGGCCCGGGGGCGACGGGATGAGGATCGCTGATAAATGATTTCGTTACAAATGTTATTTTGATCTTTAGCGATAGATATCGGCGGCTTTGCTCGGGGCGTGCGCTATTACAATTCGTTCGGTGTTCGACTTTTGATTGCGTCGTGTTTATTGACGGCAGCGAGGGTGTGTGGCTGCGAATACTATGGTAACTGTGTTTCCACTTGTTACAGATGTAAATAGTCATAGAAACTGCAATGCCATGTCTATTACATTATAATGCCTATTTTACTGTATACTTTCGTGAATATCTATCCAATTGTTTATCTATGGTACAAGTACTTACATATCGTACTATTTAGTAAAATCGTTAGAATTTTTGAAGCAATTTGTTAATGTGTGGGGCGATTGGTTTAAAATAAAAAAAAACTACAAGAAATATTTAGTTTTCGTTATAAATTTTATATCATGCTTGTTATTTGCTGCTGACCTGTACGACGCTGATAATTGCCACAATTTGTTCAGCCCTAAGCAATCTGAGACGTTTGTGGGTTGACCGAACGGTTACACGAACGGTGTTGCGTACGGTTTTCATTCGTTCACATTTTGTCTACAAAATCGGACCAGCAAATTTTTACGTTAAAATATAACGGATTAATATATGATTATCAATTTCTTATTTATGGTTGTGTCATTTTAGTAACGTAATCGACATTATACAAGTAAAAATGAATTCTATTCAATACCATTTCGCTCGAGAGACAATGTTCTCGTTATTTATTATTCGGCAGTTACAATGAATTTAAAAATGATCATTAATTGCAAAATCTTTATTGAATCAGACAAATTATATTGTTGCGCAATCGGACAAAATAGAATAGATATGAAATAGTAAAATCATTTTGCCATTAAACAAAAATAATAACATTACAACGAAAAGCAGTTACATTGGAACCGTAACAAAATGAGTTCGTCCCCCAACTTACATTGCAATAAATAATTATTATGCATAAATGTAATTTATACACAAAAGTTCTAATCCCTCTCCACAGGTTTCACAGGATGTCCCTGAAATAATTAACGATATAAACATATAAGGCGTAATATTTAAACGTCACAGACTGCCGGAAACTATGGTCCTTATACATGATACATCATCTCCAACACTAGAACGAAAAAGGCTTGATTATGAAGAAGAATAATTAACCAGTGACATGAAATCCAGTAATTGTATGACGCTAATGTAAGTAAATAATGCAATTGGATTTTAAATAAATAATACGTCCAAGCAAAAGTAGTTTAGGCGTCCTGTCGGCTTAAGGAAACTGTACTCAGTGAGGAGCCTTGGGAGATGCCTATGTATGGGAGATGAATTTTGAACTTTATTTTAAGATATTTAAAATACCAGCAGAAAGAAGTTTATATAGCATGCTAAAAGCAAAGAAAGCATTCCAAAAATTTCTATTTAAACCTGGAAGCTTTATGAAGAAAGCATCATACCCATTTAAACGCAAGCCAGGCCACCGTGGTGTTTTCGAGACGAGGCCCCATCAGAGGATTCATCTGCCCGATGTACACTGTCACCCAGCTGTGATAACATTTGTATCTTTGTAATTCATAATATATTACGGTACCTTTACAGAAAACTATACACGTTCATTGAAAATATTTCTATCAAATATATGGCTAGTATATAAATAACTAGTAACTTCTTAAGTATTTAGGGAGAATTTTACTTACAATATCCACATACAGAAGGCGGTAAGCATGATGCTGCATTGCACAATGCTGAAACGATAACAAATTGCACTGATATTTCATGTTAATAAGCACACCGTTACCACCGTTCCCCATTCTCTAATCTGCATGGCCAACGAGAGGATTATGGGCAAAAACCTCTCAAGGGAGGCCTATAGCCAGCATTGGATTTAGGCTGATGATGAAGCACATAATCTTGCATGCACGTCAGGATTTGAATCTAGGTTCAAACTAACATAAACTGTTAGGTTTTCAATGCTTTTTAAAATAAATGACAGTAATTTAACTATAATTATTACAATCTCTTAATACTTTTAAATGCACTAACCCCCTGTTAGGTCCTTTGCGCACGAGGAATGGTCCTATAAATAAAACGATTGCAAAGAACGCAGTAATGGCAATAATAGGGGTTAGAAATAGTTGCGGTTCATCCCCCTCAGTGGATCCCCCCTCTCCACCCGTTGAAGATGACCCTTCATCGGGTGGAGGCTCCGCAGGAGCGTCACCTTCGTCATCATCTCTCTTGGCCCTCTTAAACGACACTTCAGAAGGTGCTAAGGAACTATATTCATGCACATAATGGTTCCATTTGAAGTTTGAAAATCCGTTTTCATCTTCGAGTTCATCTTCATCGTAGTTAGATAACTCGGCGGCTGCGTGGGTGTATTTGTCGTATCTGTAGGCTATGTATTCATCTGCATCGCTTTGCATGTTCCAGTAAACTAAAGACCTTCTTTAAGAATTAGACAGCTCAATTTTCACTATATCGATTTCTGTCTTGATTAATGGAATTTGTCACTTTATTATTATTTTTTAATTGGCTCTCATGAAAAACCTTATTTAAACCAGTAATTGAATAACTTTTTAGTTGTTCTGTTTATTAGTGGTTAAAAAATATAGGAGAGAGGTGCAATTATTATGAAAGCGTGGTTTTAGGAAGACGCTCATAATATAAGAATCAATTCTCGATCGGTGATTCTCACAGAGATGCGCTAAGGAGATACCGCCGGGGCGCAGTCGGCCGATGTATCGCGGCGTCCATCACGACGTCTCGGCGTTGCCAATAAATTCGTTGTTTCCTCGGACCCATAGATAAAGCTCTATTCGGTCGCGCTGCGTACGCGCTTTGGGCTACGCCAGTATGGATTTTACTAGAAGATTTTTCTATAGACTTTCCTGTTTTTATTTATTTATTCGTTTGTACATTAATATCAGGCATGTTTTATAGTTGTACGTACATACAATTGGGCACTAAAATACATACGTATTTAATGTCCACATGTATAGTTTTCGTGTTACTGCTTCGGTAATCGTGTTGGCTGCAATCGCGACGGCCTATCGGTAAGTCCTCGGTTCAAATCCAGGTTTGGCACTATTGGATTATTTTAATTTAGATTTCCTTGTTATGATTTGAAGTTTAGCAATGTGCTCGGAGTATGGCAATAGGTCTCCACCTATTCCGTAGTGGGACATAAACTTAACTGGTTACTAAAGCGTGGGAGGGGCGTACTACATCCCTTTGCCACTTCGGGGATTACAGAAGTTATGTTACAGGTAAGATCGAGCTCAGTGGTGTGCTATCGGCCCCTGTCCCGTACTGCAGAAGAAACTAGCTGACGATGACGATGCTGATTCGTAAAGAATTATGGAAAACATACAAAAAATAAACATCGACACTCTTTGAACGCTAACACATTCAGACATGAATCGAACGATTCAAAGCGACAATCAGGATTGATATATTAAGAGGTGAACATCGGTGTTCTCGAATGATCTCGAACACGAACCAGTTCCATACTAAGCGATCACGTTTCGTGTAATGAAGACATAGTGTACGGAGCCACGCCCACTCTAAGCGGATAATTGAGTCATTATAGGTGCGCGCGCGCATACCCGTCCCATCCGCTATCAGATCGGCGATAGCAGTACACCGATCGGGCCGCGGGTATTTCGAAATTGACGTCTTTAGCCCAAGAGAATTCCTTATAGATTTTATGAGATGTACGTAATAAAATTAAATATTCTCGTGGGGTTTTTAATGGAGCACCTTTTTATCGTGTCTGCTGTTGTCGTGCTTATAGGCTTTATATATAATTATAAAGCTTAGTGCAATCGATTGTTTATACTTTGATCAGATCATTTTGTTGTAGATATAAGAAAAACCTTAACTATATCCAAAAAAGAATCTTATTATAATTTGCAAAAATTTAAGATGTTTTAGATCCCAATAGTTAAGTTAATAACCGTTTAACCGTTTTCAATAATTTTTGTATTAACAGTCGCTACGAATAGTGAAATTGCACGACTCAGGGTCAAAATGGCGGCCGTCGTTTTGACAGCTGTCACTCGGAGGCCGACCGGGGTCAAGCGGTCCCAAAGTTCAATTTCCTGGAGGCAGGCGACGCTATTTGAATTTTGATCCACTATCGCCGAGGAGTCGCCTTTGAGGGATATTGTTTTAGGGTAGACGTTATACATATCATATAACTGCGTAGATATTTTAAACGAACAAGAAGCGAATGTAATAAAGAGTACACGTTCCACTGACAGAAAAATGTACGAACAAACGAAAAAACAATCTTAAGACAATAAAACTTATGAATTGTCTGCACAGCACTGAACCGGGATACAAAACCCAGGCAATGATCATATTGTCATATTTTTCTATTAAAGTTTCAGCGGAGATGCACCGCCGATAGAGCCGCTGATCAGCGGGAACTCGTAAAGAAGCATCTCAAATAAATCTGAAAATAGTCGCATTATAAAAATATATATAAAATAAAGATGAATTACGTAATTTCATGCCTGTAATCCCCGAAGAGGTAGGCAGAGGAATGCAGAACATTCCCACGTTTCACCGGTTACGTTTACGTCCCACTCTAGAATAGGTGGTGAGCCTATTGCCAAGCATCGGGCACACATCCAGACTCCGAACCACTAGCAGAATTTTAACTAGAATTTCTAACAGAAAATTTGCTAATTAGAACATGTTGTAGCGTTCGACCCGGGACCTCCCGATCGGCAGTCGCACTTGAAACCAACACGACCAACGAGGCTGTCAAAATTAAAAAATATCTGCGCATAACTTATTCATACACCTACATAGCGAATCAAACCAAAGTAGTCATCCTGTAATACCCGGCTAAGAAGTGCAGTACATTCGCACGTCTCACTTGGAATGTAGAGTACTAAATATTTTTCGGTAACATGTCAGCATGCGGAAAACTTTACATGCACGTCTCCAGTGCCGCATGCACACTCGCGCATGCGGCAGGAGCGGCGCGCGTCGCGCGGCGGGCCGGGACGGTGCCGCGCGCATAAATCACGCCTGATTTATGTTTGCATTGCTGCGCATAACAGCGCATGCATGAATATGTTCCAATGTCCCTTTACTTTTCTTTGTTCGTCTTTGTTTGTTGCGTATTGCATGCGACAATAATGCTTTTGTGTGTGGTGAAAATTCATTATATTATATTTTCTTTTTTAATAAGAATATTTATAAGCTGCTTCTTTAGTCGCATTGGTTGCAAGTGTGAGTGTCAAGAGAGAGGTCACGGGTTCGATTCACAAATCCGACAGTACATTTTTTTTCTAATTTAGATGTGCTTGGTGTATGGCAATACGCTAACTACCTGTTTCATAGTGGGACGTAAACGTAACAGATGAAACGTGGCAGTGTTCTGCATTCCTCTGCTTAGCTCTTCAGGGATTACAGGCATGAAGTTATGTTTTTTTAATATTTATATTCTTTAATTATCATTATGTCGGCCTGCAGGATAACTTACAGGGTGGGCAGAGATAATTTAATGCCAAATATCTCTATTTTTACCTACTTAACGCGCATCTACCGTCTTATATAGGTATATCTTTAACCGCAAATAGTTATATAATTGTGCTTTACTCATACCGTTGTTGCTGGCGGCGATGTTGCGAAAGTGTTCGCTGCAGTAGTCCCAGTGTTCTGTATGTGGCCGGACGCGCGTATCGAGGAGAGCGACACATGAAACCGTCAAGAGTTAAGGGTGTCACGGGGTGCAGCGAGCCACGACGCGGCCGTGGGTGTAAATCACCCTTGATTTATTTTTATTTCGCTGTGCACGGGTTATTCTTTGTTTTATAACTTTTCTATACATACTTGCGTATAGAGAAATGTTCAGAGTTCGATACTCGAATAAACAAATATATATATATGATGCTTTTTTTGTATTTATGACCTCGTATGTCCGTATGATGACCTCGTATGACCGTATGATCACCTCGTATGAACGTATGTTTTTGTAACTTACATTTTCTACTAAAAATTTCCACCAGTGGCCAAGAGTCTGGATTTGTGCGCGATACAAGCCAATAGGCTCACCTATTACGTGAGACGTATATCATAGGCGTGACCAATCACAAGGTATTACAAATACGTCATTACTGTGAAGTAGCGAGCGTTATGAACATGATTTACTTGATCGACGACGAGTCGCGGCAGCGTGCAACACGCCCGTCCAACCGTCCGGAGATATAAGGGCGTGTTACATTGGTATCCGCACACGACGCTGTCCGCGGTCGTAACTTTTAATATGCACGCGCGAGACGGGCGAGCGCGCGCGGAACATGTCCGCGCGTCGCGTGATTTGTGCTCCTTGTTGCGACGTGTCGCCGCCGACGGGCGCGTGGGCACCACGACGCTATCTCGAATTATGCACTACTTACAATAGTTCTCGGGCTATAAGAGTGGAATACACTCCTTAAGGTAGTTCTCCGGTAACATTTACGACATTAATGAGAGAATGAGATAAGTTTACAATAATTTATATATGTTATCATATTCGTTTCTTTTATAATAAGGAAGTACAGGACGGGCATGCAGTCCACCTGACGGTAAGTGGCTACTGCCGCCCATGGACATCTGTAATCAACCCCAGATAAGTCGACCACAGATGTGCCTCTACCCCTGAGGACTAAGCTGGAATGCCTCGAA
>DWEI01004720.1:0-11421 GCA_018245875.1 Mysoria ambigua
ACACAATGTTTTATAAAGTACTCTCTCATTCTGAGAGGAGACCCATGTTCCAACAATGGAACGATAAAGGGTTGATATCGTACATACAAGTAAAATAACTGTTTGTTGACATTTTTAAATTTTTAATCATATGTTGTTCGACATTAAAGGTTTTTTGTTGAAACTAACATTAAAAATAACAGCCGATGGTTTCCTTAATTAAATTAATTATTTATTAATTATAATTTTAGAACAATGCTGCAATTAATTTGAGTTGTTCAAATAAATAATCTCATTAAATAACATAACCTTGTAAGCACAGCTGATTAGCCGCTGAGTACCAACGTCTAATTTATAAAATTTGTTTACTAATAAATATTTATTTCTAATCTATATGTGTGATTGTTTTCACGTGTGGCTGAGGGTTGAGTTTCGATCCTCGAGGCGGTTAACGTTGTACTGACCTACTCCTTCTATTTCGTGTGAAGTATGATATGTATCTCATATCACTTCAGATAAATACAGGCGTGATGTTACAGTTATATGCAGGTATTATTATTATAAAAATCACTGAATTTCTGAAAGACAAACTTTTTGAATATCATGTCTGTCATTTTGAATATATCGTGGGAATGTTCTGCATTCCTCTGTCTACCCTTTCGAGGATTACAGGCGTGAAGTTACGCTTCTTTTATCTGTCATAGATCGAAGCTTGTATTATACTCACTGATGTCAGCGTGCAGGTAAGTGACCGTAAGCACAGTCAGGTTTGACATGAGTGAATGTTTCAATGTCAGAAGAGATCAGCAATAGAAACCTATTACATACCGCATTGCTTAGTGGTTATTTTCGTAATTAAAACGAAGCTGTTAATGTTTTATGATCGAGATAAAATGTGTCATATTAAGTGTTCTCCATATTAAATATATTTATGTTATCTTATTTAAAGTATTATGATTATCTTTCAATGTTTAATTAGTAAGTAAAACGGGTATATTTCATGGTTGGTGTAATTCAAATTATTTGTAATGGTACTCCATATTTAACTGTAATATTTAAACAGCATCTTTCTTAATGACATTAGGTTTTTAACATGAACGCGTTACGATAAACTGGTAAACGTTGAACTTAAATATTCTCCTCTGCCTGCCATTAATCGTGTTGGCCTAAACCGTGAATGCCAATCGCGAGGTCCCGGTTCAAGTCCTGGGTCGGTTCTATTGGATTTCCCTTGTATATTTTTTCTTAAATAATTAATAAGGTTTCCTAGTATTACATTACGCTTGTATTCCTTTAAAGAGGGTATTAGAGGAGTTCACGGTTTATATTATATGTCTTACCATGTCAGACTGTTGCCATACAGTGAGCACAAATCCAGATTCTGTGATGCTATTGGAATATGCAAATGAAGACAAAGACCGGGGGATCGAATCCGTATCGTGTTAATTAGTTAGGGTCGCCCTGCCAACCACTCTACGAACGCGACAAGCGAGGAAAGGATCAAGTTAGCAAGGCAAGCTGTGATGAAACATGAATTATGCGTTTCTTTGTGAATTATACTCTCCTTGCTTTCACATTTTTTTACAAACAACGGGTATGACGCTATGCCACCAGCCGTTTAATTGTTTTAACTGGAGTGGAATATAAATTGAATTAATTACCCGGTACTTTGAAAATGACGCAAACGCTGATTTTAGTTAAACATTAACATAATGAATAGTTATTATCTTTGTATTAATTAATTTCACACTTAAGAAGGCAAGTTTTCCATTTCCTTATGAATAAGTTTCTTTATAACGTTATAAACAAACCTGTTGGAAGTCGTTTGCTTGGTTTCTGTGTTTTATTCTATCACTCTTCTTTCACTTGTACAGTTCACTAATACTAAGAATTAAGTACGCCATTTGAATCTGCGTTTTATGTTACTTAACAATAAACAGTAAATAGTGAAATAATTTAAAGTACATTTTCTATATGGTTTCTGAAGATTTTGCTTTCGAATAAAACTAACTATTGGTTTAAGAAATACTGATATTATAACGTCGGGTCCATTACAGGATAGGGGGAGAGCATTTAATATTTTAATATATTTTTATCCTTTTAATAAATAATATATTTAATTCCTTATATACCTGCATGTCTCCCCTACATTCACCACATCTAATTCTCTCACCAGCTACCAGTCTATTTTGTCAAGGTTCAGAGGTTAGACAACGACTTACTTGTACACGTACGGGCCCACTTCACTGAGCTTCGGCCTGGCGCCGCCGTTGACTTCGTCCGCGTTCGTGACATTGAATATGTACACTTTGAACATCACCGGCATGGGCAGCTTGCGCCACTTCTCGAACATCATGGACGAGTTGTCTATTTGAATACTCTGAAACAACGGCGAAGTACATTGTTATCACGACGGGCTATTTATGTGATGGGCACAGGGGCCACGAGTGCTAAGTACCCTTACCGTTAGAGACCTGACCTGGGAATAGACCGAATAGTGTCATGTATGGAATGGCCTCGAGACCAAGGTTCGACTGTAAGCTGATCATTGCATCTATTTTACGTCGCCGTATGGTAGTGCTCGAAGGTAATACGTAGTCACGAAGACGAAATATTTTAACTGAGACGTAAACACTTGAGTGTCTGTATACGTTTAGATACAATTATAGTATAGCGTTGAAAATAACGTAACGTATCCCTATAATTACCGAAGAGGTAGGCAGACGAGTGCAGAACATTCCCCCCTTTCACCAGTTACGTTTATGTCCCATTACGGAATAAGCGGTGAGTCTATTGCCATGCATCGGGCACAAATCCAGACTCCGAACCAAAATTTTTTAGTGTTGATCCGGGAATCAAACCCGGGACCTCCCGATGGGCAGTTGCACTTGCGATCAACACGACCAACTAGGCAGTATATTAGTAATAATATATGTATATTAGTATTGCAAATATTTTCGTTCATAGGCCGAGCGCAACCTTGTTTTAACTATATTGGAATTCGTTGCTAAACCATTATTTAAAGAAAACAATTTTGAATCCCATAACTCTTGCATCATTCCACTGTTGGATATGGTTCTCCTCACATAATGAGATGCTGAGTTTTCTGCCACTCTGGGTAAGTGTCAGTTTGCAGATAAAGTTTATTTTATGGAAAACACTAAGGGATGCGCAGGTTTTGTGCGATGTATTTTTGCACCGTTATAGCAAATGATATATTATCTTAAAACGTCAATTTGTGGTAAAGAGGTTCTCGCCAGGTTTTGAACCCAGGAGCTCCGGTGTGAGAGGCTGAATTTTAGCCTGTCACTGCTTAAACACCATTTGTTAGTTAACATTATTCTTTAATAAACAATAGGCATGCGTGAGAAAAATTACGGTAGCTAATTGCTATGTATATTTTATACCGTTTTGTTATTTTAATGTATACTAATATGTCTTAAAATATTGTTATCATAAAATTTACCACATCGTAGCAGAAACGCAGGTGCCGGGGTATAGCACGATCCCGCGGGACGCTTCTTAAATGAGAAAAAAATATGCTCTTAAATAAATATTGATAAGGCAGTGGGGACTACAAAAATGATCGCAAGAAATAGTAAGGATTTTGTGGTAAGATACGATTTTTTGTGTTAAGTTTTTTTTTTAAAATATTATACGAAAGTATCTTAAACTCAAATCATTATTTCACATATCTATAAAAATTTGATTTGTTTTGTCACTACCATGGCTCTATTGCAGTTGGCAAGAGCTTATGAAAAATGGCTAATGTGTCTAGTAGGGTTGTCATGAAAACACCTACACGGGTTACGGGTTACGGGGACAGATCGATTAATCATACATAATAATGAAATATACAGCAAACGATAGATTTATGTGTCTACGTTACATGGTTGGAACTACACTCAACAGGTTAGCAGTAGAGACATGTAGGTATACCCTGAACTTCAATACGCCGTCCTCAGTACCTGTACCTACTGGCAGATATACATTTTTTATTTAGCAATATACGTTCCACTGTTGGAAAGGGTCTGCCTTACCCTCGCCTAGCCATCATCTCTCATGTATTTACCCTTATTTCTTCGATATATTTTTTAAATATGTTCTTGAACACAAATGACATAAATTTACCGCACCGTGCTAAGCTACGACAAATATTATAAATGTTGAATGTAAATAGATTAAACGATGTTCATTGTTGTACAATATGTACTATAACTTTACAGCGAACTGTTTATAAGTTTGCTCACGTCAATTATAACGTATACATACGTTATACAATATATCGAATAATATTTTTCAAGTCAAGTTGCGATGGTCTGATAATATATTTAGGAGAACAAAACTACTTTGAAATCTTCGCATTGGTTTTTAAATACAAAAACAAGTGGTCGAATTAAAAAAAAAACAAAAACTATTCTCTTTTAATTTAATTCGTGACGTCTTATGACAAAGTGGTTATATCTCGTTTATCACAATGTAATTCGTCAATACGATATAGAATAGTTTCGACGAATTGCTACATTTTAATAGTCGGGCCATTAGTAAATATTTTTTTTAATTTTGCAATATTAGTAAATTTCAAACAACATTACAGCAATAGGTGCAAACATATAAATGCGAGGAGTGTCTTAAAAAAGAACCTCTTTAAAAGTATTGACCTCCATCAGTAATAAAATTTCTCTACGCAAACGTCTGATATACTAAAATTATAATTTACCAAATGCATTTATAAGTCGTCCTTTTGTTAGAATGATAGTTTATACCTAAAATGTTTTAATGAGAGCATTAAGTCAAATGCATTAGCTGCAAACTAAAATCGACCTTTGGTTTTAAGCATAAGACTGTAAATTAAACGCAGCAGTTAAATGCGGAGGCGATGAGCGCATTATGACCCTGCCGAGGCCCTCTGTACGTATTATGTGAGTGAAATTATGTGTTGCTAAAGTCAGATATAAAGCTTTCAGATAATTTTTGCGTGGAGATAAAACAATCACGGAAAACAGATAGCGCGTCTGGTCTTTTGACAGTTAAATAGTTAGCACCGCGTGCTCTGTACCCACCCCGTAAAGTATCTGGCATGACGACATGCAATTAGAGATCATAAAAAATAAGAAGAAAAGTACATAAAACGGACCAAGCAAATTCGAAACATAGACGAAATTGTCGTAATATAGAGTAATGAATAATGGAGCTCTAAAAATAGCTTACTGGTCGTCCTTGCAGCTGTGAAGGTCGAAGACCTTATCCATGATATTAGTATCTGAAATGTGTATAAAATATTACTGTGTTAATAATAAATATATCGTCAATCCAAGTCACTCACGGTGTAGTCTGATAGTATGTAGTGCCTAGTACCTATACCTAGTGCCTCATCTTACAAATGTTGAATGTCATCGGGTTTCATGAGGTGCGCGTGTGATGTTGACGGTCTATTCAATGACATGACTTCTGGGTTTACGTGAAAAAGAAATTATCTAAGTATTCCAGATTTTTGCCGCTATCCATAAAATAATATTTAGTAGCAGCTACCTTTAATAAATATATGTATAATATAAATAATTAAAGCACACAGATACGAGTATAAACAACTGACTGCCTCGTTGGTCGTCTTGGTTGCATGTGCGACTGCCGATCGGGAGGTCCCGGGTTCTCGGGTCGAACACTACAAAATTATCTAATTTAGAATTTCTAGTAGTGGTTCGGAGTCTGGAGATGTGCCCGATGCATGGCAGTAGGCTCACCACCTATTCCATAGTGGGACATAAACGTAACTGGCGAAACGTGGGAGTGTTCTGCATTCCTCTGATTACCTCTTATAGGATTACAGGCATGAAGTTACGTTACATTATTGTGTCACCATGTAGAAAATATATTATAAATATATATAAATTAAATTAAATAGATTTAAATAGATTTGTAAATTTTCGTTTCATAATAAAGGTATTTATGTCTATAAGTAAACACAATACATAAACATGCACGATGATAAAATTGAGAATATATAAGAGCATAAGTAATAAATATTTAAAAATAATAATGAATATTTTAAATAGGATAAAAATTATTTCAACTTACCTTTTGAATTTTCCAGCTTACGATTTTCGGAACACCCCATACAGCCACAACGATCGATACGATAAGAGCACATACTGATATCGCAAAATACAACTTTGAGTTTTTCCCAAACATATTTATGCAATTTAAAAAAAAAAGTTTCAATATTAAACGAAACTTCTAAATATTATGAATTCAAAATGCACTGTTCAACCTAAAACGCTTGCCGCTACGTTCAGAAATAAATCGTAATTACTGAACTTAACCGTTTTAACACTTAAAAGATTTTAACAATAAACTCAACAAGTAATAAAGTTATCATCCAAACAAAACGAGCCCGCCTAAGGATTTATAAATTATATATGCATTTTTACAAATAATTATAATTTTATATTTCGAACAGAATCGAAGTCTGTCTCCGTCGAAACTGTAAACAATAGTAGTCGGTTTAAGAGTTGTACACACGTGCATTTTCCCTTGTCATTTTTGCCGATAAAACCAAGATGGCCGGCATAAAGCTGGTTTTGCGGGCCGTGGTATTGACACAGGTTGCGACTAGGGTTGTCGACTGCCGATTTTGATAAATACTTAATTTAGACACAAAGCGGTTTCTTGTCTATATTTTTATTATAGCTGTATCGCTAAACATATTTTAATAAAATTCAATGGAGCTAAACAGTTGGAGCTGTGTAGAAGTATACAGGTTTTATTAATTTTCACTACAATGTATGTACCACCTGAAGAAGACAAAGGCGAATTATTGAATTCGAAAGGTTCAGGATCAGGAGGAATATCATCAACTATGAGAGGCTTATGTCTAGCCGTGGACCTTCCTAGCTTGGTGGATGGAAAGATGCAGACGGGTTTATAAATTTTGTGTTTATAAATTATGTGAAAAACTAAGCTATACTACTTCTTCAAGCGCAGCGGTATGTATCGGTAATAATTTTACTATACCAAAATTACATTTACTTTTTTGTACATATTTGTGTAAAGTTTTGTTAATTTAAATATTAAAAAGTTTTTTCAATAAAATCTTTTTTAATGGAAAATTAAAAATTTCGTTCGCTTTCTTCGGCGAAACTCACCGCCCCTACGTTCGTGACGATAAAATGGTTACCGTTATAATCAAATAAAACGTAATTACATAATGTTTGAAAACTGATAGAGACTAATATGAAATTGTAACTATATCAATAAATAATGTATTGCTGTATATCCTTAAATAGAATACACAGGTGTATTAATTAATGTACTGGTCGTATGTTTCTCATAATATTGTTTTAGATTACGACATTGGCGTAACGTGATATTGGTATTCCAAGACCTCGATCGCTTGGCAGATAAACACGAGTAAGGGCCTCTCTACACTATCATTCAGTTTTTCTTCTCTGCACGGAACACGATTGTGTTCTAAATTTAACGTCAAATAAAATTGCAATATGTTATATTCTGTTCAAGGATTGGCCGTACTGAAGTGATGCTTTATAAATGTGCCATGACTGAGGGCTTGCAGGTTTGTTTGCTTCAAAGATTCTGGTTACAAAAATTAAACAGCGATATGGATACTGATGTTGTTTACAAATCTGCCAATAGGACTGAAAGTATAATGGACACTGGTAGCCTAAAAACATTTAAAAAACAAATAAAAAAAAGGTTTGTTGAGCAGACATTTTATAGTGTCAAGGAATTCATAAAACACAAATAATTTTTCATTGTTTATGTAAATTATTATGTATTTTTACTATTTTGACATGCAATGCAAGTTACCATAAAGCACTACTGGCTATTTATCTTATTTACAGTGAATAAATAAATTTATTTGTAGACTTATACTTCCTGACCTATTCAGGGAAACGATTACTAAACGGTTTCTCATACAACGATGCATAATATACCACGAATTAACAGCTCTTTTAAAAATATGATATCAGAACCGGCGATGCCTCTAACGTTGTACGTTGTTTGCTACATTTTTTTGTAATACATTGCATCAAAGGGGTTTTTGTTAATATAAAGCAATAAGAGAAGTTGCTTTTTTGTATTGTTTAGTGCTTTAGCGAAAAAAAAACAGCATTAATTTTTTTTGTGTGTGTATACGCTTATTGACCGACTGACCGTTTGCATGCGTTGTTTTACGGCAACCTTATTTCTGCATCAACTAAAGTTGATTCAGATATGTAGTTTGGAAAGGGGTATGAGAGTCAGAAATTACTTTAACAAATTTAAATGGATTACACAACTGGACTGCCTCGTTGGTCCAGTATTTACCAACGCGGCTGCTGATCGAGGAGCGTAGGTTCGATCTCTGTATTTGATGTTATTACGTTACTCTAACTTAAGATATGCAATTGAGGCTCGAAGACTAGAATGATGCTCGGAGTATGGCAAATAGGCTTTCCGCCTATTCCGTAGCCGGACTTAAACGTAAATGGCGTAACGTGCGACTACACTACACTCCTCTGTCTACCTTTTCTTGGATTACAGGCGTAATATTGCAATAAATGTATGTGAACTTTGTCACATACTATGGTCGCTAGTAGAACTAATTTTAAAAAATTGCTGCAGCATCAAATATTACCATAAGCCTCTATAATTTTTAAAACGACTCTACATATCAAGTTGTATATAAAAAGATATTTGCAGTTATGTTATCAAATAGCTATAAATTCCAGATATTCGAAGGGAATTGACATGACTCGTAAGGAATAATTATCTCAATGTTCAAGAGTAGTAATGTCGCTGTGAATCTTGAATGGGCGGATGGGAATGACGCTTATCCTCATTTGCCAACTGGACTAATGTATAATGACAGTGCCATTCCTACAGTAGTGTCATTAATTAATAAGAATGTATAATTTTATTAACAACTAGTAATAACTGACGCCGCTGGTCTCTACTGAGAGTTGTATTCGACGTCGTTTGCCAATATTTATTTATTCTTTTTGTAACATATTAAAATAAGGGATACCACGGCATCTATTGGCATCCTCTTTCCGTCAACCCTGGGTAACGGAAAGAGCGTGTGGGAGGTGCACACACCAAAAATATTAAATACAATATTTGTTGAGTGTTTTTTTACAATAAAACATCACACGCAACGCCGGTAGAGTATTCAATGAATAAAAATATACTCGCAACGTTATTAAAAGTGATTTCATGTTCACCCCGGTGAACCGTTTTAATATACTACACAGTATCGATGAAATTTCCAGTGAATGGTCGGATAGCGGTCGCCTCTCACATTGAGAAGGGTGAAGACCCATAGTTAACATAATTAAATGAGCCGTTTGATGGGAAATATATGTGAAAACCATTATAATGTAAGGATCTAGGGAGAGTGTATTAGTCCAATAATTTCTATATTTAGTACATAAATATATACATAGAAGCTAAGTACTATCGTGTGTCTGGGGCCATGCGAGCAGGCTTCTTAACGCATGCGACAGGGAGCTCCGCTCTCGCTCTTCGAGGTCCGACTTCAACGGTAACATATACATTAAATTACACGTTTAAACTTTACAGTTATTGGAAAATATTCAATAGCATTTGTTATATTCTTGTTCTGTATATAGGAAAAGGTTTCAGTGTTTTGTGCAGAGTATATAATAGATATGTGTAATCATCAATAATTAAAAATAGTTATTACATTTGTCACGAAATAGACTCGCCTCAGCTTTTTATGCCTCACGATCTATTAATATGGCGGACGTTGGCAGGTCCGTGAGGCGCAGGCCGATGTTAGACTACGTACCACCAGAGTTAAGAGCTGGGCCTATCGTCATGTACCGGACATAAATTCAGATCGTGGAGATTCCAAGTTAGAAAAAATGCTATTTACTTTTAATTTTTAATGTGTCTATAATAGCTTAATAAAAAAAAATGGGTACTACATATTTAAATTAAATCTGCATATCCAAAAACTAGTAAGTAATTCGAACGCTGATATGAACGTTCTTAAGATTCTGTTGCCTGTAATAGTTGGTGCGATACTGACACCACAAATTTTTACTGGCGGATGGCAACGGGGACTCCCACTAGAAATGTTCAGACCTTTCGTTCAGTGGCCGCGCTTGCAGTAACTCGACTGATTAAGCAGCGGTGACTGCACGTTAAATTTTATAATTATCTAGTTCATTCTTGCCAATTGGAAAGGAGTCTTTTTAGAATGGTAAAAATATAAACAGATGATAGTTATTAAGTGGCAGCCGCATCTCGGTAAAAGGGGCATAGGTCGCGTTTGTACGAGGTGGTCTGATGACCTCTAGAAGACGGCAGGGCACGGCTGCATTAGGAAGGCTAATGCGCGGCAGGAGTGGCGCGGATTCGAAGAGGCTTATGTTGACCAGAGGACCAAAGACGGAGACAATGAGTTGAACAGAATTTGTAAATTTTTTTCAATGTAAAGATCTGTCGTGCCAAGTGTAAAGTTGTCACACAACAGTCAGTACTCAGACAGGGGACCGTCAGAGGCTACACATAGGTTGTGTGCGCGATTCATCGGCTACGTTGGGCAGTCGTCCAGGGTTGCTATTATCTGGCAACGATCGCAACACCGCGTCTGACGCCGCATTAGCCGCTGGCTCGTTTCTCTCCCGAGCCGTACTCGAGCAGCATGAGGTTGGGGTGTTCTGCAGGCTTCTTGCAGGTGCGGTAAAGAGTTAGGTGACGAAAAAAGGCTTGGAGCTACAATGTTATATTGCTTTTCGACGATTGATTATTATTTAATTCTTAATGAACACCAGGAATGTCATTTAAGAGATAGCAGTATATACGCGTACCGCAGGGTGCAGTGAGTACGTGCTCCGGGGAGCAGCGTCGATGAGTGAATGGCAGAGTTAGATTCGTACGTCTACGAAGCTACTTCTTTTTACGGGGGCCACGAGCGGCTCTGTCCGCGGTAAATTATTCGTTTGCGTTTACTTGTTTGTTAATGACAATAAACGGCATATTGGTGATTGACATTGGATTATCAAATTATAAATAAGCACAATTTTCGGCCTGGCGTTGCCAATAGGCTCATCCCCTATACTACCCATCCCTTCGAGGAATTATAAGCATGATATTATATACAATTTGTACATGTCTTAGGGGTAAATAAATAGGAAGTAATAAGTAAGCAATAACAGAAGACCATACGCTTTAAACAAAAACATATATTTTATAACAATAAATAGGTAATTGTCGTATCACAGTAAGCATGTTGGTTTTGCTTTTCCAGTTGCATCCAAATTACCACCAGCCACTTGAGTAGCCACTTGAGTAGCCAGAGCCGTAGCCAGAGCCGTAGCCAGAGCCGTAGCCAGAGCCGTAGCCAGAGCCGTAGCCGAGACCGCTGGAGTAGCCGGTGGAGTAGGTGGGCGCGGCTACCACCTGGTTGACGGT
>DWEI01004721.1:0-11420 GCA_018245875.1 Mysoria ambigua
CGACAGTAGTATTTGCTATTTGCCGTAGGTAGTAATCAGTGCGTTTCCCATTTGTAATTCAAATATATATTTTTTAAATATAACAGTAATATAATATTTTTTTAAGCGTAGATAGCTACTACTACTGAGTGTTCGTAATAGGTAGTGCTAAAAAGTTTATTTTGAAATAGAAATAGAACGTCAAAGTCAGTGTATCAATCAAACATCTGTTGTCAAAATATTAGTTGTCATACAAATAATGTAAATTTCAGGATTAAATCAGAATAAATTTATTTATTGATTTAAATATTTTTTACTATCTCCTCTGTATATATTGAATATAATTTAGAGTATTAAAATTGGCTAGTAATGCCTGTTGGAAGGAAACGTTGGAATCTCCATGGTAAGTTTTAAAAAAATAAATAATAATAATGTTTTTCGATTTGTTTGTATTTCTGTATTTAATAAATAAGAATATTTTTAGGTCTCAGAATATATTAGTCATTATTTATGATAATGCCCAATTAGTTTCCAATATAAAAATTGGTTGACCTTGTTATATATACCTGCATTTTCATTCTAGGATAGTAGTCTAAAAAGTATACATCTTTAGACTTAAAGTAAGTTTTATTTATATTTTTGTCAACACTTTTTGTCCTTTTTTAATACATCTCAATTTCGATTAAGCGGAAATCAGAGAAAAAATCACATAATATATGGGCATAATTCCTCCAAGTGGTATTGTTATAGTATGGTGCATTATTTACTTATTTATGATGTAGTTTTTCATTTAAAATAGCTTTAAATAATTGGTTTTTCCACTTCTATGTATATTTTCATTTCACAGAGCCTTAATACATACTCCTACATGCTCTAGAAGTAGGTATTTTTGTATCATTTTGAATTTTCATTAAAAAAATTGAAACAAAGTAGATGCTAATTGTTAAATATATTTTATCAATATCAATTACCCTAAACCTTCTTACCTACTCTTGATAGCAAATTTATTATATTCATGCACAATGTTGTTTTATAATTCATCATAATTTTGTAAACCCGAGGTGTCCATTCTTGTGATAAGTGAAGAGGAGTAAGCTTCAAAGTTCTCTGGCTGGCTCTGTTAATTATGTAGGTAAAGCACAGAATTCTAGCAATACATTAGCACTGTGATATGTATCATAGTTGTCAATCTGTTCTTGTATTTATAACAGAGATACTCTGAAATTTTGCCACTTCAGTCTTCTTGCCTTTTTTTACTATCATAAGTTTGTTCCATGTCAGGAGTCAATAATAAAAAAAAGCTATTGAAGTATGCATTCATATATATAGTTTATCAGCCCTCTGGTACCATACTACAAGCTCTCCTGACACTTACTTTATATACATCATAATATGTCCTCACATTTTACGAAAATATCTGATTTATCTTGTAATTACTCTAGTTTATGGTCTTGCAACCTGAATTCACACTATAAATAAACAACCCTCTTGGATCATCTCATCATACAGCCATTTGATACCAAACTAAACACAACCCTTGTTGTAGTAACAATAATCATGATAAACTGCATGTAAACATGTTTAACCTAGTCATTATTCTATACCCTCTGATACAATACAGAAAAAGTAGTTGTGCTCATCGCATAAAGTCTAGTCTCGGTTGGCAGACAAACCTCACTAACTACTGGTCCAACAAACCAACAGGTTGCTGCATTATAATAATATATATATTTGATCTTTTGTATTTTATATATCTTACTTTTTGTAAAATATCTTGCTCCAGATGGGCCACAAGGTTCTCTCCGTAGACTTCGTAACCAGTTGGCAGAAGACGGCTGTGCTGAATCCCAAGTTGTGCTTGCTAAGCAGTTGTTAGAGGAGAAATGTGGTATGCTTTACTTTAATGACTTCAATATTTACATTTGAATAAAAAATGGAATCCATAGTAAGTTCAATCACTTTCATGGTTAACTGCCTTGTTGGTCATGTTGGTTGCGAGTGTGACTGCATAGGGAGATCGGGATCCAGAGTTCGATTCTTGGGTTGAACTACAAAATTTTCTAATTTACATTTGCTAGTAGTGGTTTGGATTCTGGATAATGTGCCCAATTCTTGGCAATAAGGGCCCCACCTATTCCATAGTGAGACATAAACATAACTGGTGAAATGTGGAAGTGTGCTACATTCTTCTGCCTACCTCTTCAAGGATTACAGATGTGAAGTTACATACCCCTGAGAGTATTATTTTATATTTTTTTTTTAATTATTGTGAACTGGTAATTTTATTTCTTCATTGGTAAATAACAGAAACAACTTTTACCATTTAATACTTTTACATTTTCAGAGCTTGAAGCAGATAAAATATCAAACTTCAAACAAGCCTTAGAGTGGTTGATATGTGCAACTGAACAAGCACACCCAGAAGCTAGAAGAATGTTAAGGAGGTAATATAGAAGAATGTTAAAGAGATCTTGTTGCATAATGACTATTGTGTAGGCAGTGATAGTCAAGTCATTCAGAATTCCGTTGTGCACTCTAGAGGTCCATCATTTTAAATTTTAACACATACCTATTTACAAGAAACATTTTACACAGTACACAGCATTTTGTACACAGTACACAGAGTGGCTGTATGGATCCTGTACACAGAGTTCTCCGTAAGTACTAAAGTGAATGGCTTTCGTCAACCTGTACTTGGCTGGTGTGGCCTATGGTCTTAATCTTTTACATTTTAAGAGGTGACCCATGTTCAATACTTTAACAATAAGTGTTGATTATTATGGACAATAGGCAAATTGGAATATATATGCAAAAAAATGTCTTATTTTTTATATATATTTAGGTATGTCAAGTACTTGTATAACTTTCTAAACAATACTGGACCTTCTCGATGTAATTCCTGAAAAATAAATATTAAGTAAGTTAATAATTAAATTACTGTATTAACATGACTCAATCTTAAGAATGGGTCTCAAGGATTTCTTTTTCTATAAGATTTTGAATATACTTCCTTAAATGGATAGGTTTTTTGGGCATTTATATAAGGTTGAACAGAACTAATATTGTTTTTTTAATTGCGATAGCTGGTATGTGTATTTTTTTTACAAAACATGAAGTTAACATATGAAAAGATTTGTATTTCAAAACAAAATTAATTCCATTAAAACTAAAACCATTAGACATGTGTGACGCATATCAAAATAACGTCAAATAATGTCGCATTCACATATCGGAATAGCAGGGAGGTGTTAAAGTAACAATCGTTTGGAATATCTCGCGTGAGCCGGTGGCAAACATCCAGATGTGACATGAGGTAATGTTGAGTTGTTGTCATTCCCGGGTGAAAGTAAACAAAAACACGCTGAGGCGGAGCGCTGTATCGTCTATTGTATCGGTGTATGATGTTGTGTTTCGACGCGACGTTAGCTGTTGTACTGTCGTATCGTAATGAACGTTCAAGATTTCGCTGTTTGGAGATCGAAATGGGATAGAGTGCGAGTGGAACTGCACAAGTCCATGTGAGGAATGTTATAATATATATATTTTTTATTTTTCTTATCTTGTACATATGTGTAATTGGAATAAACTTTAGGTATAGACAAGTAGAGTAGTGGAGGACGGAAGTCTGCAATCTAATATCGGGACTGCCTTTAATTCGTATTTAAACGTAACATCACGCTTGTAATTCCTAAACAGGAACACTCATACGTTTCACCAGTTACAGTTACATCACATTGTGGTATATATGGTGAGACGATTGCCATGCACCGGGCACGATCAAGAACTACGAGTTATTACCAAACAATCTAAATTTGAAAAATTCAGTAGTGCCCGACCCTTTGATCGGCAAATGCGCTTGCAACCAACACGACCAACGAGGAAGTCGTATATACCTTTTTTTTTGAACTTTCAAAATGTGTAGATGTACCTGCAGACTCTTCTGAGACATGCCGAGTTATATGAAATTCTTACCGTATTAAACCCGTCCGTAGACTATTTTTCTGCGCTACTTTCGTTTCGAGGGCGACAGTGGGTCTTACCCAACAGAATTTCATCATCATCAGCCTCTTGAGGTCCACTGCTGGACATAGGCCTCCCCTAATCGGCGCCACTCCATCCGGTCCTGGGATCCAACAGAATTTATCGATGCCTAATTAGCGCGATGAATTATGAGAGCCTGTATCGCCGAAGGACATGCTTCATTGTAACTCGTATTTTAATCCCAATCTATACAAAGTGGGATAACCAGTGGTATAACCAGGGTAGAAAAGAAGTGTGAAGTTATAAATATTCAGCTGTATAAAATTTGATCTTGACCGTGTGATGACTAAAAGGGGCGTATTACATTTGGTGGTTTCCTGCATCCGTTGTTAGATATGCACGTCTTGGTAATTGTTATTTAAAATGTATATAAACGGTCATGTCATTAGTATTTAATTGTAATTATAGTTCAATAATAATTATAGTCGCTGCATCACAGCTCATAAGTCGATTATATTTCAGTACTTGCGATTGACTTTTTTATTCGAATGTTGTCATACTTGGCATTTAAACTTTTTTGGGAAAGATCATAGAAAATAAGTAAATGGCTAATTAGCCGTATGAGCAAACTGAACATGCCCTAGAATCCCAACGACGATGTCACTTTATCTTAGATTAAAATATGTATTAAACCTTAAATATCAGGTTAATAATTGAGATTTGACTAGCATCAGAAATATCTGGTTAACAATTGAGACCAGCGAGTGTATTAGATTTTACTACCGTCACATGCAGGTTTTTATCATGTAGGGAGAATAAGATATCATGCATCTCTTTCTCAGGTGTATACGCAGCGGTGTGATAGACGAGGACAGCGCGGCGATCGTGCGCGCCAAGTCGTGCCTCGCGGCCAGCCGACAAGAGACGGTAGCCAGGAAAGCTGCCAGGGATCTATTTGCCAGGTGACGTCATATTAAATATTATATGTATATTATAATACATATTTTATGTTATAATAATATTTTTACAAGCAACTTCAAAGGTAATATTTTACTTAATATGTCCTTTAAGTGTTAAGTCTGTGAACTGGGACTTGGCCAGGGCCGGTAGATTATGGCCCTAAGTCTTATAATTATCTTAATATGAAAATCTATATCTATCTTTATAACGATAAAGTACTATAATGATTATTGCAGATTGTTACTACATAAAAAATATATTAATAAAGTCGTAAATGAAGTGTAATTATGCTTTTCAACCGGCTAAGTAATGTTAGTTATTCAGTTGGGTGTAACTGTAATGTTTCATCTTGTTTGTGTGTGTGTGTGCAGTCTATCGAACGGCGAGCAGTATATAACGACGGCGCAGCTGGAGCGCCGCATTCGTGAGATTTGCGCAACCACACTCAAGAAGACGGCCGAAGACGACGCGTTGGACGATGAGTCGCCAGGTGCGAGCTAACCTTACGACGTGCGTGCAGACGCGCGCAGCTGAGGATGATTTAGACTCCTGTGTGCGTGCGTGTGGGTGTGTTCGTGTGTGACGCGGGCACTTAGCACACGTTAAAATGTAATGCTTATCTACAATTTACTCTTGGTATGCTTAGTAACAGCCGTTTCGAGTGCGATTCTCAATTGCGCATAATGATGGTGATGTTTTACTTTAATATTTAATCCATTCTTATTCTTCGTATGCCACTGGTGTTCTCTTCGTTCCATTTCTAATTAGAAACCCCTACGGTCTGCAGACGAGGCGCGCGCGCCGGACGGCGAGCAAGCGCTGGAGCCGTCGCCGCAGGCCGGCGACCACGCGCTCGGCAACGGCGTGCTCCGGACGGCGCGCGCCTGCGACGACGGTGAGTCGAAGTCCACCCCACGCCGGTCCACGTGTGTGAAATGAGATGTATTTAACACTAGATTTACTGACTGGGCCCATTCGACTCGTTTTAAATGCAGTAGAAATATTTGTAGAAGTATTTTTGCTTAATAAAATAAAAATCTTGCCGGAGAGGTATTTCAATAACAGAGTTTATATGACAAAAATGAAAAAGGAAAGGCTCTTACATCTATTTATTTGTCATTTTAAATGTGATAAATTCTTTCAGTAAATCTAGTGTTAAATTTAGAAATATTTTGCACTTGATGCTTTGTACCTACCCCATTTGGAACTTGGCGTGACGATATAGTAATATTTGTAGACGCCATACATAGAAGCGAATTCATGGCACAGATTGCAATTATTTCTAAGGGATTAACATTCTATATGCTCATAACGTAGAGAAGTTTATATGGATACGTACATACAAAATTGTAAATATTGTCGAGCCTCACGTATTCAACATAATTTTAGTGTATGAAATAGGTTGAAGTAATTGGTATGGCCTTTGTAATCTATTAGCAAGCGGAGCGTATAAACACGAAACACAAGTTTTGTTTATAATTGTACATAAAATATCATTGTACATATGTATAATCTTATAACATTCCATGTAATGTTATATGTATCGGAAATTGGCAGTAATTAGATTATTGATGGTAATTTGGATGTAGGTGTACGAAATGTATGTACTCATGTGGCTTTTTAAATAATGATACATTTATAATTGTAAATGATTTTTGTTTTCAGACTACCCTCAAAGATGCGAATCAAACGAGGAAATTCGCAATCTAACCGTCGACAACTTGGTCTCCGCCGCCGTGGACTACTGCCAGGGAGAGCTTCCTCTAGTCAGTTACGAATTGACCCTCACGGATCCCAGCATTAAATCTCTCGACCACATTCCGATATTACAACAGGCCTTCCTCCACCCCTTAGTGTTCATAAGAGTATTGTACTTAAAACTACTTTACTACTTTGGCTCGTTTTCCCTCAGGATGTCCAACATCGAACTGTCTCTGCTACTCATCGCGTATCTCTCCGTTAGTACGGAAAGTCTCTATCATTTAGTGCCATTAGTCTTGTATTACGTCAGCATCATTATAATGGTGATATGCACGTTCAAAATGCTCCTTGCGAAGAGACAGTTCATAGATTTCAGGAAGTGGTCCGGTTTGTTCCTGAGGTACAGCGACGGGAACCTCCAGCCGGACGAGTCGGAGAATCTCTTTGTCCGCAACAATCTGGGCCCGTTTATACAGTTCTTCCTTGCGTTATTCGTTAATTTGTTCCTGTACCCGTTTATAGCCACCCAATGGGTGCCGTTTTCCGAGTTCTGCGTCCTCTCCTTCTGTTTAATGTTCCTGACCCTGTTCTCGTTTGGGACCAACGGTGATCCGTATCCGGACGTGTTGGCCTTAATATCGTTCGGGATCAATGTACTCGCGAAATATCCGTACGAAAAGGACACCGTCGTTCATCAAGGTTGGAGATTTCTCGACCTGCATATATCCAATTATCCGTCTTATATTTTAGGGAGCAGCATTGAATTCTGCTTGAACGCTCGTGTCTTCTTTTCGCTCCTGATCCCCGTGATCCTGGTGCTGATGGCCCGCAGGCACAGCTGGCACGGATTCTTCAAGTACGCCCTGCCGCACTGCGTCACGTTGAGCTGGTTACAGATATTCATAACTTGTTCCCACGGCGCCACCACCTACGGGCTTATTCGTGGTACATTAGCGTTGGTTTGCACCTATCTGTTCTTGCCGCTGCTCGGCATTGTGACAGTCACTCTGCCTGTATTTGCATTTTTGCAATACATTACGCTCTCTAGACTGTTCTATACCGTAGCCATCTTGATCGGTTTCGCTTTGGGTATGACTGTGACGTGTCTGTTGGCGAAATCGGAGACGACTAAGAAGTTTGTCACGCCTTTTCAGGTGATTATAACTTTTTGTTTTTTTTTTATGTTATGTTGATTAAAGATTCCTACGATAATATCGATTGTTATTCGATAATATTGGATATTAAATCTTAAAGTATAATTAATTAAATTAAATATATTTGTTTTAAATCAAAATGTATGAATGATATCAGTGCACAATTTATTATCATTTCGCACTCAACAAAAAAGGCATCTTGTAATTATTAAATAATGTGTGTTTTTCCTAATGGTGTTATGTTGATTTTCTCTTTTAGCTTGCCATTGGATTTATTACGCTGATATATCTAGGCAATCAATTGATAATAACTGTCCAAGACGACGGCTTGCCTACCGGTTTAGTGGAACTCATTGGAGACGATAAAACTAACCTGAAGAACCTTTTGAAAAACGAATTTATGTCAGACTACGAAGACAACACCTACCACATAAATTGGGAGGATTATTATAACCAATGTAATATGCCGTCGTGGTCTGAAAGCAACATGGCGGCAACTCAAATCAAATGCTCAGTGCTCGAAGGTGCCAATGTAAATTGGGAGGGTTATATCAAGCAAGTCAAAATCAAAAGCGTTACTAATAGATGGAATGATTTTTCACAATGGCTACCGAGCTTCCTAAGGGAGTATTTCAAATGTTATTACGGCGCTGAATATTCGACACTGTGTAGAAGTGATGAAGGCCGAAATTCGGATGAATGCGGATTCGTGAGGAATGTTGCACGGCAGAGTGGAAAGAGTTGCCATTTAAACAATCTGAATGAGTAAGTTGGTTTCCTTACATTTTTAAAATGAAATTTTGTAACTTTAGCACAATTATGTAGATCTAATTTTAGTTTTCGTTGAACGTATGATTAAATGAATAGTATTGGATAAAGAAAAATGATTTCAGCGTGTAATACCAACGATTCTGTCTCCACAGATACACGTATGAGATAATAGTCACAATGGAGGCAAGCGGGGGTCTGTTGAAGCGTCACGCGGAAATTACCCTTATTTTCGACCATTTCTTTACGAATTACACCCGCTCACTTCGCGCAGACGACCACATCCGCTTCAGGGGCGTTCTCGCGAATGAGCCCGGCCTCTACAACATCGGCACAAAGGATCTAAGCGTAAGGGGATACGAGATCCATTGCCTGGAATGTAAGGTAGGCAAAGGTTCGCTCGGCTCGCAAGCGCCATCTATATCGAAACTTTCAGAATTGTGTAGAACTATTGTAAACGACTGCGTCGTATCAACGAAATATATACTCAATTTCATATTAAATCCTGTTATAGTTGTCAAATGAATTGTTACCGGATCTCTTTGAACTACCCGTGTGAACATAAAACAAACGCCTTTTTTATCTGCTACGTCCCAAATAAATCATTTAAATTGTACGAAAGAAAAAAAATAAATTAACTTTTAATTCTTTGCGGGTAGGTACGAAATGTGTATTGTTATCAGAATCCTTACTTTTTATTTATTTTTGCATTAGTTTTGCGTCATTTTACCTTTCGTGTTGATATATAAATTTATTTAACTCAGTGTTGATATATAATTTTATTTAAGTCAGAACTGTATTTTTTCTACGTTTATGTTTTGGTATACACTTATAAAATTTATATTATTTGGCGTATTCTATAGTTTTATTGGGAATTTTTTTAATTTATTTAGCAGAAAGTGTTAAATGAATTACTTATAATTTGTATTATTCATTACTTTGTACATGATGAATCTTCTATAATAATATTGCATTGTTTTATATGCACGTCAGCAGATATGTAATTTTGTGAAAATCTGAGGATATTAAATAAATGATAAAGTAGAATTTTTAAATACATCAGATGAAAGATTATGGCGTGTTCAAAATGATATTGTATTTGATTTCATATTCTTGTGAGTATATAACTTTATAATAAAAGCTAAAAAATTGAAACGTGTCATAGATTAAATAACATAAACTATTAGTAAGCATTTTGCTATCTTCACCGGGTAAAATGACGTGATTTAAGATAATTTGAAATTTTAAAGTATTCAATGTGAGAATTAATATGTAATGTAATAAAAGGAGATGTAAGAATTAAATAACTTTTATTGTTAAAAGTACAATTCTGTTATTTGGTGGGTAGACCGATTTATTTGCGATTTTAACTACCCACTGATCTATTTGGACTAGAAAATTAATGGTGATCTATTTCTAGGTGAGCCTGCGAAAATTTTGAACGGTGTAAACGCAAACATCGTATCAAAAACGACTCGTTCTACTTTAGCTCTCAGAAAGAATAGCAAAGAATAATTGTTTACAAAATGTGACTCTTCTTTCTCTTTCTTACTTTTTTTCTATTCTTTTTTTATTTAGTGACAGGCTATATTACAAACGTGTAGACAAAAATTCGGAATGACAATGTAATGGGGTTTTATTTGACTTATCCTGTATGATCGTTGATAAAATATAAGTACGTCATTAATTTTACTATTCTTACTGCATATAGAATTTATTTGATTTCGTTGGTTATAAAATATATACAGTAATATATAAAATTAATTAATAAAAAACAGCGGCCTACCATTAATTTACTGTCTAGATTTTGCCTACTGAATATGAATTTGTATTTTGTGCACTGTGACTTTTCGTTATTTAATTTTTACATCCAAATGTATGTTAGTTTTGAGACTACGTTTTAGTAATCTTGTGTGTTAGTGTTATACTGTTTTATTACTCGGATCGTCGTTTGAGTTTTTATACGTTCAGACGAGTATGATTGTTGACTGAGCTAATTGTATGTAGTTATTGATAACTGAAAGAATAAATTCTGTTAAAGCAAAATTAATTATCGAGTCAATGTCGATTGATTTAAAAAGGATTGTCCATGGATGTGTAATAGGAAGTATTTTAAAGGGTTAATTTAATTGAGAAATAAAACGGTAAATGATAGCCGCAACGCAAACCGATCGATATTTGACAACTTGGACAATTTCGCAGGGTTGCGTTCGTACCGACAATTTGATGTCATTAATTAATCGATTTGAAATTCTGGGCGTGAGATCATACACTTGTGACAATTTGAATTTGCCACATGTGAGTATATTACGGCCAATGTCAGTTCAGATTTGATACATAACGGTACTAATTTGCTAACTACTAGGTTAAATTAAATTTTCGAAAAAACATTTATGTATTTCTCTTCAGTACTGTTATAACGCCTCGCCATTTATTCTTTTAGATATCGATTACATATTTTATTAATTAATATATTGTAATTGTTATGTAGTCAAAGATGTATTTTTATCGTGAGTAAATAAATATATTGAAATAACTATTATGGTAAAATGTTATGTCGCCCGGTGTGCGGCTGTCGTGTGATGTCGGAAATGACAGTAGTTTGTGAAATGTCAATGTTGTAAATGTAGGTATGTAATTTTATTAATAAAAAATTATTTTGATTGAATGGTATTGAGTGGTATTATTTCATCTGCATTTTATAGTTCATTGTCTTATCATTGTCTTTTTTGATGATTAAATTTAATATTATCAGGATATAAAAAAGGAATCATGTGAATGAGTAAATGTATTTCAAAATTTTAAAAATATTTTATTACAAAAATATTGTTTCATTAAACTATTAGAAAAATACTGCTTAATAAATAATTCGTTACG
>DWEI01004722.1:0-11420 GCA_018245875.1 Mysoria ambigua
GGGAATGTTCTGCATTCCTCTGCCTACCCCTGCGGGGATTACAGGCGTGAAGTTACGTTACCATATTTTTCATATGTTACTGTATGATGCCCCAAACTAGGTCTATATACATAAGGGAATTTTACAACGAAGATAAAAAAATGCAGAAATCAGTCCTATTAAAGGTTACTAGTAGGTAAACTTTTAATATTTAACTTCTCGTAAAAATATAATTATCAAGTATCGGTGATATGTGTATCGGCTACGTATATTCGTCAAGTCATCCCTAAAGAATCGAGGAGAGACTCCTACATAGCAGAGAGACTTTTGTAAGCATAAAAAATTAGCAGGCCGCAAGTCATACAAAATTTAGATTTTTCGCAATAGGTAAATACAATACAATCAATCGAATCATACACTATATTACACATAATTCTCATTTGTTTTCAGTATGTGGTGCTTATGATTATGAATGAATCATCGAGTGCGCCGACGTGAGCACAGCCGTACATATTACATTTATAATACCGGTATGTAAGTGCCGCTTGCCGTCCGCCACCCCCGACTTATCGGACGCACATAACGTCGTCTGCCGCCACCGCCAGCCCGACAAAATCAACCAGTCGCGTTTAGCCGGTCGTACGTAGTGCACGTCAATTTCACTTCCTCCTCGCAACCAAATAACTAGGTAAGTCACGCCTTTTTAACTTCAGAACTATTTAAGAACTTCAATTTTTTTTCAATTGTATAAAGTTTTTATTATTGTAATAATTGTCAAAGGATTAAAGTTTTTTTTTCACACAATGGACACCGGTTCCCAGATACAACGGCGATCGAATACGTGTAAATAATATTATAAGATGTACGCGTACCAGTGAAGAGCGACTCATTGATGAGGAATGTTTGTATATGAAGCCTGAATTGTAATTTCCTTACGTATTTTACCGTAAATTTCTTAAAATATACCTTTTACTGTAGGAAATATTATAGATTTCCCGGTTCGGCAATCTACGGTAAGTTCTCGCGGCGTAATGATTTGTATACGTGTAATCGCTTTGACCAGTCCAGTGCATTGCCTGAATGCACTTGAAGTGACGACAATTTAATATTAACATTGCATTGCCTCCAGCACGGCCATGGCTTCGTTGAAGAAGGTGAACTTGATGATAAATTTGTAGTTGGGCTCAATTCCAGTTAAATTATCTTAATGAGTCATGTTTTTTTCTACCAATGTGGGTAACGTTCGAATTTTATGTTTTAATCATTCGATTGTTGTTTTATATTTTTCGGCATGACACATAATGAATGTATGTTATTAAGTTGAGTAATGGGCTCCGTTATTTCGGAGCGTAATATCGAGCGGGAGCGTCGAGTTTCTGAGGGTGAGCTTACATTGGGGGAGATATCGACGTATTCTCCTCTAAAATAAATTAGATGTAGATTGTGGATTCTCCATTTTGTTCATCAGAAAAATTATTATCGCATCGCTCCCAATGTTTGAAGAATAGCAAAAAAAATATTACCGTTTCGCCACGGTTCGTTGGGCAGCATGCGGTGTATTATGTTAATAAATACAATTAAGTCGGTTGCGTTAACGAACCAGTGTCGTTCAACTCAAAAGCCTTTCAGATTAAAATGCCAAAAATGTGAGATAAAATGGAATAACACGATGTTGAACTCCGGTGATTATTTTTATTTATAGACGTATTTCTTTTATTCGTAAAGTGCAGAGTTTAATTGGTCCTTGAAAAGGACATGCCTAATGCTAACGAACCCGAAACGTTTTGTATCAGTCGCCACTATAAATAGACATGTGACTAAACGCAGAGCACATGGATGACATCCAATAACCGTTCCGAGGTTTTGAATAATAAACTTTGTTAGCCCGAGTTTGTTTTAAAGTTATCTTCCTTTTTTGTTTCTCTTGAAACAATCTATAGACGGTTCGCGTTCTATTTTTAAAGTTATGTTATGTTTAATTTCTTGTCACTATTTTTTATGTTTTTTCAATATTTTTTATTAGTTTTTTTTTTATATTATGACAATAAAAATTCATTGATTGCGCTAGATTTTACGTATGTGAGCAAGCGTATATCACATGCAGTAATTATTACAAAAGAGTTACTTGCAACCGGTTTGGGTGTCATGTTGTCGACTTTCGCCGCTTTCACGCGTCATGGCGTCTTACATCGGTCGTTCACGAAATCTATAATTGGTAATTGCTTCAATTATGGTCGGCGTACAATATATGCCATGAAGCGTTACAGTCGCGTTATTCACATTCTGTTGTTTGCTTTGGATATCTTTTCTGTATTATTTGTTTATCATTTAGTAAGTCCGAATTGACTTGACTAATCTACTACAAGTCGTTAAAAGTTTGAATACTTCTATGCCCCGATTTCCAAGTTTCTGATTAATTAAATCAATTATTTCGGTGAGCATCCAGGTATAATAGCTATTTTTGCCACATTATTACTAACAATTAATTATTTTCAATTACGTTTAATTTTTGATATAATTTAATTGTTTGATATTATTTTTCCTCTATTGCAATTTTATTCATAAATGTACATTTTATTATATTACAATATCACTTTTAATATATTAAAATTAGTCTGCCATATAGAAATAGATTTATGCGTTGTATACGTTAAGTCATCTTGTAGGAAATACACCTACAGTGTTGGTAATGAAATCTGCCAGACGGGAAGGGAGGGGGACAACATTCTACAGGCACGTGACAGAAAGAGATGAAACAACTTCCCGAATAAACGAATCGATTGCCCGGGGCCCAAACCACCCCTAATGCTCAACGGCTAGGGTTGTCTGCGGGGGAGTGAGTTGCACCAGCGCGTGATTGTGTGTTTGCAATGTGAAGATCTGATGGTAATAATAACTATGAGTATTATAGCGGGAATATATTTACTTCATATTTTAAAACAATAAGTATGAGCATAAAACTGTTTTATTTTTTAAAACTTGAAATTGCATATGCTATTTCTATTTTAATTATTTAACGATGATACATCTTGAGAAACTGGCGAATTATATTATAAAAATTATATTAGTTGTAAAAGCCGCCTTTTATTATCGCTGAATATAGATCTCGCTTATAAACTACACCTATTGATTTTGAATACAGTTATTTCTGCAGTTTTTTGTATCATATTAACCTCTTTTCTTTAATATATACAAACAGAGCATTATAGGACAAATACGTATATGAAGGGTGATGTTAGCTGGTATGTTCGTAGAAACATTTGGCGCATACTCAGCCCACCCACATCGCGCCTAGGCACTAGGTAGGTGCCCTGTGTGTCCTGCAGATCGATACGGCGAGGGGATGGTTCGGGACTGAATAATAATACATTACACTCGGCTGCGATATAATGGCCGACGTGTTTGTATCGTTCAGCCGTAATGATTGTCGGCACATTTATATAAACACACGAACGCTGCTAAACACAATTTCAGTTTTATATTCGGTCTAAAATTGTTTGCGTCTTGTTTATAGATTAAAAATTTACGTGCATTATATGCATGATTGAGTTAGGTGCGTTTTGGCAGAATAGTACAATGCAAATCTTCGATGATCTAGATTGCATTTTACCGTAAAGATTAGTTATATAATAAAACCGTTAAAACTGAATTTTCCTTGATTATTTTTATAACATTTGTTTTCACAAGTAATAAATGTTAAGCACGAGAATGTGACGGCACCTAATTAATTAAATAATCTATTTTCTCCGTTTTTATTTTGAGGTAAAATATCATAGTGCCTGCGAACAATTCCGGCTCGCTGAAATCAATTTACACCAAAATAAAAATTTTAATTGCTCTGAAACACGACGGAGATTTGATCGTATACAAAAAAGTAGCGCATAGACTCGTCAGCACCCATCCGTGATGCTTTGCTACTTTTGAAATATCTTAATTGCGAATATCTTGACGCTCCATAAAATTTCAGATGTACAATTTTGAGGCTACATTCTCGCTCCGCCAGGTCAATGACACTTGAGCGTTTTGTTTATCAAATTCGGATACTCATTGATATTAATGTTGCTTGCCTCGAATTTTATAATTACGACGTGACTTCCAAAATTTATAATGCTTTTCAATATATTACTATTATTCACTCTGAATAAATCCTGTTAGAAAAGATCGAAACATGTTTTGCATAATTTTATGTCTATTAGCAACAATGTACATACATATATTAGCAATACAGACAAGGCTTTTGAATTACAGTACAATTTATTAACATGTATATTACATTTAGGTAATTAGAATAAAAGAGATGGTTGGATCTATTTGCCGTTTACAGTTTAATAATTTATATCTTTCCATTAGATTATTTAATACTTTTTTATCTAGAATAATTTACGAAAAACCATAATATGGAAGAGTGAAAATTCTTAGCTTCATATCGATTTAGGATATTGAAATAAGTTACCTAGTATTTTTCTTCATAATTTCATTAAATACATTTAGAATACTGAATTTATTTGCATAACTAAATGAATGTTTTAATATATTATAGATATTTAAAATAAACATCAAAATGCATATCCAAAGTGGTACAAAAGGGAATACATTTCCTTTGGTATTAAAAGCATTTTCAAAAATTATATCTTATTTTTTATTTAAAGTCCTTGTCATCAAATTTAAAATGTTACATCGTTCTCGGCATTCATTGATAAGAAAAGACACATCACGAAACATACCAAAAGCATTTTCAAAAATTATAATTTTCATTTTATCCAAGTTCTTAGTCATCAGATATGAAATGCACTTCGTACTCTGCATTAATTCCATCTGAAAAATGAGAAGTCTCTGGAATGCAAAATGGCGGTCCAGACCGGAAGACAGAGTATAATGAACAAAATGATTGTTCGCGCCGCAGCCCTCGCCAGCCCCCTCCGATCGAGTGATGTGCAAATAACTACTCTTACCGTTTCTTATTTTGATTTAATGAGACACTTTACCGTTGTAAAACGATTTAGATCATTTGTTTAGATCAAGTTAGTGTATTAATATATTCTATATTTTGATATAAGTATAGTACTGGTAACATATAACAATTTCAAGGAATCATGATTTTGTAAATGAATTAAGATCATGAGAAAAAAATAATTATTTGAACAATAAAAGCAAAAACAATTTTTTCTACTTTCTTGAATGCGAAGCATTATTTTCTATTTAAATGGTCGCGATATGACCTCACAGTTGATATAAAAATATTTACAGTCAGTATATTTTTTTGTCAAAAACTTTTTTATTCTTCTTTTATTATATTTTTTATAATTCATCATCAAGATACTTTCAATCTGTTCTCTACCTATTTGTTTTAACAAAACCGGAAAGCACACTAATGACCATGTTTGCTCGCGCGTCGGCGGAAGCCCTACGCTTCTGTCCGTCTAGACTTCATCGATCGATAACGGCCAGAATTAAAAGCTTGTGGTTTGGTGATCTTTTTAAAGTTCTCCATATTCTTTTATAATTATATAAGAAAACTGATTTAATGCTAAATTCCTTTCACTGTTTTAATAAATGCAATCAAATGTTGCAACCATATTTTGCCGGGTTAATTCCTCGCAAATATAACTTATATTGAAGTGTGTAAAATAGAATACTTGCATCGTTATCAGCTGCCCACTGTTCTAAAACATTCGAAGCCTAATACGCATAAAAATATGCCAAACCTTGCAACCATTTGTATAAAAAGTTCTAAGTTTCCCAATCGGACGACGGATATTGTGTTATTGCCATTTGTAAAAGTTTATATTGTAGGCATTTTGTAATACTGCTTTCTGTCTAATATATTTTATCACATTGTACGGTATCCAAAGAGGACAAATAAAAGCGGAAAAAGTTGTTGGCTGTGTCGGGCTGGAGACGCGCCTGCGCGTTTTGTTCACTGCGTAACAGAATAAAATGTAGATTATGCCCTGACTGTACATAATGTTTTGAGGTTTACAATATTATATAAAACTTTTTAAACAATAAGGTACATATGTTTATTAGTACTGGCGACCAACTGTGTAAATATATTAGTAGTATTTATTGATAATAACATGTTTTTTTTATTAATAATGGTTGAATGAATCATTGTCAATTATTACCAGCAAACGGATTTGTACTTTTCGATAAATTTTATTGCTTTGTGAAATTAGTAGGCGAAGTTTTAATATATGGAGTTGCATTGGGTAAACCGCGCAAAACTGGTCATGTCCCAACACTAGAACATAATGAGTACATATATGAGACACGTAGTTCTTTAGCGGATGGCCGGGTTCTATATCGTCGTTTTTTCCTAAACTGCCTCGTTGGTCATGTTAGTTGCAGGTGCGACTACCGACTACCGATCGGGAGGTCCCGGGTTCGATTTCCGGGTCGAACACTACAAAATGTTCTAATTTAGATTTTCTAGTAGTGGCTCAAAATCTATATATGTACCCGGAATATGGCAGTAGGCTCACCGCCTACTACTTAGAGAGACGCGAGTGAACGTGACTGGTGAATCGTGGGGATGTTCTGAATACCTATGCGTATCCCTTGGGGGATTACAGGCGTGAAGTAAGGTTTTTTTCCTAGATATTGCTACTTGTTTCAGCTGTTTCGTTTATATAATATTCATTACTATATTACGGCAATTTTGAATAAGAAGAGGGAACAAAGACCTTTTTAATTCGAAACTGTTTTTATACGTCGGTACTTACCTATATAATAATACTTATTCACGCATTGATAATATTGAGATAATTAAAATGGTTTTAGTAGCATTAAGATGTACATAATTATTCTTAACATACTTTATTTAATGTTTCTATTTGAGAGTGTTCCATTTACCTATTTCTAGAGAGAATAAAAACTTAGTCCTATTTAAGTTGTACATTAATAGATGGATGGCTAATTAATCAGGATGATTTACGTGTCGGTTTCCACTTCGAACTTCAACTATGCTAATTATAGCTAATAAAAAACTGTTTTTATATCGCCTAACAATGCAAAGAATAAGGGGACAATAGATTCAAGACAATGAGTCTGGTTCCTTTTCTTTAAAACACGGGAGAGAGACGTGATGACTAGATTTTTATGCAATTTCTTGTTTGAAACAAATTCATTAACTTAATTGTTTTGTGATAAATAGCTTACTGACCAACTAAAAACACACTGAACAACAAGTAAATTATTTTACTTCGGAAGGTAAATCTAAATGTAAAACAAAAGCCAACAGATATTTTCATTGTACAATATTTACTACTGTCAACGCCGTAACACGTTTTCTATGAATATTCTGTCATGTATCTAATGGACGCATATGGCAGTGAGACACAATGGCTATCCGATTGTTAATCTGTGCTCGGCGGGAAATAGACGCGACGTCATGTTCTGGAATGCGGGGCATCGCGCTGGAATAACGCCGTGGTAATTATCATGTAATCTCTCTCCGCTCATTTAAAATAGCATTATTTTGTCCACAAAATGTACCACGCACCATCACGCCTGTATCTACCTGAAACGATAGGCAGACTGGTTGTTATGTGGTCTATAAGATAAAAGGATATGTACGGTAATCGAAATATCATGTTAACATAAATTTGTATGAATTTACTTTGGCTCTATGGAGCTTAAATATATTTTTTAAACATCTAATCTTTGGTTTATACAACTCACATAACACAGATTATTATTTCAAGATACCTTGTTTCTATATTTATATAACAAAAAATTGTATAGCAAATATTATACTAAAATTAAAATAATGTTTATGTTTAGAAAATTTTAAGATGATAATGTGACGGACTTACATATGTCTGAGGCAGACGAATTTAAATCGGTATGGAGACATAAAGGTATACTAGGTACGTAAATGCCGTAGTCTGCAATGCGGCATCGTTGGTTCGGAGATAAATCAATTTGAGATGCTGTTGTCGGTACCTAGCTATGTATATTCGAATTACGGCGCAGTATAGTCCGTCTGCGTCGTCTTCGAGAAAAATTTAATCTTGTTATTACTCCTCGCTTCTTGCAGATCAATGTATAGGTACCGTCCTTAGAAATTCCGAAATGTATTTTAAATTAAATGGACAGCCAAGTCACTAAAGGCGTATTCGATTTCCAAAGATTTTGGCTATGGATTTGATGCATGATGGATTATATTCATACACGAACACTTATGAATATATTTACGCTATAAAATGGGAAAACAATCAATTTTTAGGACCACCTGATTTGATGATATCACTAGTAAATCTGGTATTTTCTTGACTAACAAGTGCAAATAATTTACTCACCGTCGACAAAATTCAAATAACTTTTGCTAATCATTAGATATCTCTTTGTAGTGTGTACTTCTAGTTCTGGATAGTCTTGTTATTTTAGTCCACTTATATAAGATTTTTGGTCTGTTTTGTTCGTATAATATGACTAGTTATAGTGTTTTCTGTTGCGTCGCGTGATATTATTTCACGGTCAAGTTCTAAATGTGGCTCACATTAATTCCATAATGTTTGTTCCTCCGCGTCACTAATGTGTTTATTGCGTCTTATTCCAGTACCATGTAAGTATTTACCATTTTATCTCTACTCACATATTTTCCTATCGTTAGCAATTTGATAATGTTCCTAAAATAGGTAAGAGCTATCATTCAATGATTGTTTTAAATCGATTCTGGGTATGTCGTAAAAAGTTGTACTAAAAATTAGGAACATCTTTAATTTCTTATTATTGTTTCAAAACAGGTTAATATAATTTGAACACATTATAATCTTTTTTTGAATCGGCACGGAAGACGTCATTTCCGACAATAAAATCCCATTGAAATGCCTGCGAATACAAAGAGCTGTTTAAAATGACTCATAAGTGATCATAATCACATAAATATTAACTCTGCTCGTTACGGCATTAAAGGTGAATGTAATCGGAATTATTTTAATATTTCTATACGAGTTTTTCATTTTCTTAAATAATCTTATTCTCAATATATCTAAAAAGTTATCGTGTTAGTTGCAAGTGTAACTGCCGATCAGGAGGTCCCGCGTTCGATTCCCGGGTTGAACACTACAAAAAAAAATATATATTTAGAAAATTTTCTACCAGGAAATCTAAATAAGAATTCTGGTAGTAGTTCGGAGTCTGGATAAGTGACCGATGCATGGCAATAGGCTCACCACCTATTCCATAGTAGGATGTAAACGTAACCGGTAAAAGGTGGGAGTATTCTGCATTCCTCTGCCTACCCCTTCGTGGATTACAGGCTTGAAGTTACGTTTTTTTTTACGTTACCAGAAAAAATATCCTTCGCAAACAAACGTCATGTATTTGTATATTCCTAACAATAAAAATTTCCAGCTTGCGATTACAGATAAAGAAGTGTGAGTCAGGAATCTTTCAAAACATATTTGATAATATTCGTATATTACGTTTCGCCCATAAAACTGTATTCGTGCTTTGTATAAATGAATACTTAATCATTTTCAATCACACAAAGAGTATGTTTGTGTCGTTATTATATTATGATAAATTAAAACGTTCAGTGCATTGATTAGATAACAAATATTGTCATTGTGCTGAAAAGTCTTTTGTGTTCAGTTAAGTAGGTACGAATTCGGCAAATATTCACGTTGAGAGCTAATGTTTTTTAAAGCTGTTTATAGAAAATAATATAGTACATATTAGGACAACCAATTAACTTAACTCGAACACTACAATTTTTTTAAATTTAGATTTACCAGTAGTGGTTCGGAGTCTGGATATGTGCCCGATGCATGGCAATTGGCTCACCATCTATTCCATAGTGAGACGTAAACGTAACTGGTGAAAACGTGGGAGTGTTTTGCATATTTCTGCCTACCTCTTCGGGGACTACAGGCATGAACTTACGTTTTTTTAACACGCTTAATTTTACCCGACATGAAGCAGACTCTGTGCTTTAACAACAACTCCGCTGATATACAAGCTAACTGGTTATTTAAGTAAACAATTTCCTTGTCTCATTTTCATACATGTCATACATTTTCAAAACTCCGCTTGTCAATGTTCACGTTATACCGTTATCGTGGTAATCCGACGTTGTTATCTGGAAACATTTATCGAATATTGACACATTTGTACGCACAAGATGTTGTGTGATATAACAAACGAAAAACACACCTGTTTCTTTGTATCTGTATCGCCACAATCCACATACAAGTGAAGTGGTCCGCCCTGTTAGGTGATCTTATGAAAACATTTTGAATTGAATATGATACTGTAATATCATTAATTTGCTTTTATCATTATTTTATTTATAAACACATTAATTGTTAAGCGATCTGGGTATGTTCTAGTATAAAAAATTCGTACGTTAAATAATTAGTATTTGATTCTTCTTCAGTCTTCCGCTCGGTGGGCTTTGTTTTTCTTTATCAAAGCTGACATTTTTATTGCTACCTTATTTATTGCTGCCCGGGAGGTTTTGTCTCGCCCCTCGTGTATACGACCCATAAAACCTAACTCGGACATAAAAAATTTAAGCCTCTACACATTTACGGTGGGAAAGTGAATTTTTGGAACGGAATTGTATTTTATTTATACGTAATATCACGCCTATAATATGCAGGAGAGGTGGGCAGACGAGTGTAGTTCATTTCCAAGATTCACCAGTTACGTTTACGTCCCACTATGGAATAGGTAATGAATCTATTGCCGTACACCGGACACATTCAAGCTTCGAGACTTTTACAAAATTAAGGTTTGAAAAATCCTGTTGTGCCTAACCTCTAACCGGGATTTAAATCTACTATTGCTATATTTTCGTTAAATCTAATGAAAATACATGTTCGTTTAATTAAATAATGCTTCATAACATTGTTTAACCGCCGAATGCGTGGGTTGTCGTGTGGGCAGATTTGGAATAACAAGAGTAAGGACATTGTATAAATAGATATTATTTGAACATGTTTCAAAGTCAATGTCAGAATGTGCACTAAATCTTTGTGGCTACCTATTTTCTCAATCTTTCAATGAAATTTAACCATGATACCGGTTTCTTGATACCGGTGACCAGGAATGCCGGTATTTCTTCGCCTACATCTGGCACCAAAGTCTCACAAAGTATGGTTCTATGTAGATCAGACTTGATATAAGAAAAATTGCTATTGTGGTTTTTGTGAGGGGACGTAAATAAATTATTTGCAATAAAATTTTTTTGTAGCCGGGGCGTATCTTAAGGGTTTGTGTCAATACTCAAAGGGATATGGCTTTATAAATTAAACCTTGGAAAGAGACATTTGGCACCGGATCACGTAATGGGTAATGTCATTGTCGACTATTGACATGTGCAACGTGTGCCTGTAACCCGTAACCCCAAATTATGTATCTTCACGCCTGTAATCCCCGAAGAGGTAGGCAGAGGAATGCAGAACATTCCCACGATTCACCGGTTACGTTTACGT
>DWEI01004723.1:0-11419 GCA_018245875.1 Mysoria ambigua
TTATATTTGCAGTTATGATAATAAATCTTGGGAGATCTCCACATATAGCAACCTAAGATCCCAAAGTATCAAGACAACTTGTCGCATGGTAACCAGAAGGCTGATACGCTAAGGTGATGTATTTTCATACACTCCATTCACATTCTGTGTAGCTCTTTCTCTTTCTCTTTTCTGACATTATATTCAGTAATTAACCATTGTAATGATGATTCTACAAACTTTTTACGTAGCTCAAGACATCCAGACACACTGTTAGAATGTAGAATCGGGGTCATTGATTAGAAACTGATTTTCTTATTCACTGCTAATTTTAAGACCTTCTCGAATTAATCCTGCTCAGAGCAAGTGAGTGAGTTTATACCTTTCAATATGAAACACAGAATAATGAAATAGAAACTTGTCCATGGTAAGTATAAAATACAAGGGTAATCCCCGAATTGCAAAGGCTCACTTGAAAAACAAATCACTGGGGGGTTCCCAAACAAGCCTATATTGGTATATATGTCAATGAAGTTTTAAATGAAATACAAACTGCACAACTTCACTACCACACAAAACTGCTTAAAATGAGACCTTACGTTATATGACAAAAGGACACACACAGAGCAAGATTTTCATAGTTAAAAAGCTAAGGATCATCCATAAGGCATATCACATGTTAATATTCCGCACAGAGTGTGACAAGGTGGTGGAAGGAGCGTTGAATTTTGTGACATCACTTTTTAAACTAAGTACTGTTAATTTTCATCCAATATATTCACGAACCAGCATCATTACCAACCCACTATCAATACAATACAGGAGAACAACCAAGTGTGGTTCGAACTTCCTTCACAAGTACTTCCCTAGCTCTGTTATGGTGTGATAAGAGCAATCAATCAACACCGATAGCACATTGGTGACACCCCTGGGGTCACAAATGTCCACAAGTGATACCGACCAATTGCCATCAGATAGCGGCTCTATATGTCTTGGAACCGATTAACTCACTTGGCCTTCCTCTCTTCGGCTTTGTCGGGCTTGGTGCGCTGCGCCCGGTCACCCATGCGGGTACCACCGAGCTTCCCCGACAGTGACAGCACCTCACCAGTCGCCTCATCTCTGCCCCGTCTCTCTATAAGTCTGACGTCAGCTTGGAGCACAAGATTGGAGTTCTGAAAATTGAGAATTCAGGGTGTAATTTTTCAATATTTGGAATGTAAGTGTAACTTATGAAAATTGGGAGTGTTCTTCACTGTTATGCCTACCTCTTTTTGTTATTTAATGTATATTATACAAGATGGTGATCACAGTCTAGAATTACCTATCACAGTTTTAATTACATCCTGCATAAAGCTTAACATAGGTAAAAAATTTAAGTAAACCTGTCTACATAATTTAAAAAGGGTTTAATGTTGGATTGCAGTCAATTTACATCCTTTTTAAGATTACAGGCGTGATGTATGTTGTATGTGAACAGTTTTTACTAGAAATTTCTACAATAACATTTAAGTTACAAATTTCAATAGCATCCGACTACAAATTTAAGCCCGAAATCTCTCTCCAACGAGATTATCTACTGTTTATCTCAGGAATAACTGAAGTTATTACCCCATAAATAGCCTTAAATTGAGATTGTATATTTTTAAATAATTGTTGTGTTACTTCATGCAATCTTGTGTAAATAATATTAAACTAAAAACTAATATAAACAATATTTAACTAAAAACAAGTAAAAATGGGGGAGGCCTATGTTCAGAAGTGAACAGCTATAGGCTGATGATGATGATGATAAAGTAAAAATTGTGAATGCCAATACATGTATGTATTTCATAACAATGTGAAAATGTAAGAAAAATACTTACGGCTTTGTACTCGTATTGGAGCTGTCTAGCAGCTGCGTCCGCCATTGTTTTAGTTTTTCACTCTTTTAATATCACTGTATTCTAGTCCACTAAACTTAAACTATACAAGGAAAACACCATAAAATGCGTAGTCTAAATAGCAGTAAGGTTATAAAGCCGCCAACGCCATCTTTAATTTGTTTGTTACAGTTTGACAAATGTCGCTACGAGGTACACAGATAGTTAAAGTTCTCGTTTCGTTTATAATACTATTAATTTTTAATGTTGTCATATTGGTAGCACCCAAAACAAACCAAGAATGTCTGTGATTTGTCTGTGGGCAATGTAAATATTCTACTATTTATAAGAACCATTACATGTATTTACCGGCCGGTAACTTAAGGCTTAATAGATTTGAAAGTAAATAAAATCAATTGATATATTTCTATTGCCAGAAAGAACATATTAGCATTTCACTATTTTGTACTTCCATTTTATTTTATGTCATAAACATTTCATACACCAAATGTTGTACACGAAATATTATAAAAAAAAATTGTGGGTTTATTTCCACAACAATAATCACTTTTAACTTCATTAGAAGTAATTCACTGTAGGAATATATGTAATTTTGACTGATTTCATTCCGTTCTTAGCAAAATACGGACTATAAAACGATTATAAACATAAAGGTCAACGACACATTGACTGAGAACAGCTGTCTCTTATCAGTGACCACACAGCACGGTCTCTCGATCCACGTTGCTTGCATTTCACTTAAGCTTATGACTCATACGTTACGAAAATCTGTTGATATATAATAATTATGGAGTATATTTTACCGCTATAATATAACATTGACATAGCGTAAACGATTACATCTAATTTAGCTTAGCCTCTTCGTTGTCATTAATGAAAGTACTGTTAAACTTGCGGTCGTGGGTTCGATTTCCGCCAGAACGAATGAGTGAGCCTGAGTTCTGGTGTTTAGTAGCAGTTGATTTTTTTTTCATTTTCTGATTGTATATTAAATTGGATTCATAAATATGTTTATAAATATCTCACAGTAAACAATTTTACGCTGAATACAAAACCTAGTCAGGTTTCATATTCAGTTTACCGTTCAAAAATAATTCGTCTTACAAATTAATTCAATTTCATCGTTAAATGTTTCGTGAGTGTTACATATAGCTTATATACATTACCTTGAGCTCCCGCCGATTGCAGCGAGGTCGCGGCGGAGACCGTTTAGGTCCTCGTTTAGGTCCGAAACTAGTCGGACCATCCCGAAAAAACATACCTGAGTCTAGTCCGCTTAATATTAAATTAATTCAATGTCGTAATATTTTGAATGAAACAGGCCGCAACAAGTATGAGAAAAGAAAATAAACAACTTATCATAACGTCTGCAATCCCAGAAGACCTGGAAAGAGGAGTACAGTACACTCCCACGTTTCAGATTATCTTTACGTCTCTCTTTGGAATAGGGGGTGGGTAAGCTTATAAAGTTATTTAACTTTATATGTATGTATAGATGTATATTATTAAAATTATTTATAAACAGGGAACTAGTCTTTTATCGAATAAAGGTAAAAGATATATTCTTAAATAAATTAAAGTAAACATTTATAGTTGATGGCTAATTTATTGTTTAGTTTGTGTTACAAATAGCCATTATTAGAATACGCCTTATGAATCTATGAATATTAATGAACCAGCATGTTATCAATTATCACAGCAGCGTTAAAATATATTAATTAATAAACGGAAAGCAAAAAAACCTAGATCAAAAATAAATACATATTATAGCATTATGTTATTTTAATGGCTGTTGAATAAGTGCAACACATATATATTTATAATTCTAAGTATATTTATTATGTTCCACGTGTTAAAATTCACACATTATAATGTTTGTTCGATAGGTCAGTCGCTTTATTTTAGTGGCAGCCCTGTTCATGATCGATTGTGTGAAAGAGACGGAAGGTGCGCATAAGATTTGTTGTGTTGCAACTCTTGGATGTCGTTAAAATACTTCTCTGGGTGACATTTATTATTATAAGTTTTTGTAAAAAACATAACTAACATAAATATATCAAAAACAACGATCCAAGATGGCGGCTCCGTCGAATGGCAGCGGCAATTTAGTAGAAGAATTTGAAGAATCTTTCCAGGTACGTGTAATACTGATAATATTAGATATATAGCTGAAAGTCTGAATATATTCCCTAACCTCTACAAATATATTTGTTTCGGAGCTGTCAATGTGTAGCATTGATGCCAACATTACAAATGCAAACAATCCAGGGCCGGTGTTGCCGTATAGTCGAAGCTGCGTAAGTGAATAGATTCTCTAATAGTCAAAATTCCAGGCAACGAATGAGTACGTGACCTAAATTCACTTATGCGGCTTCGAGTGTTTTAGAGATTTTTGTTGCAAGCGCATCTCATTCAAGTCGGCCATTTTACTGATAATGTTTTAACGTTATTGCCTAAGTTTTCCTTATTTTTTAACGCGACGTTCGCACTAGAAACCGTGACGGCCTGTCGTTTAGTGTAAAAGGTGACTATAAACATGGTGTCGGGAACAGTGATGTGAGTTTGTGGTTTTTCTGACGAAATATTGTTGACTAAAATTTTGGCCTGTGTTTAATAAATACCATGTCTTGGGACGATTCTGGTACGGCCGGAGGTGGGGTGTCGATACAAACGTTTCGTCCGACATGGGACGAATTCAAAGACTTCAACAAATATGTCCAGTATATGGAGTCGAAGGGGGCACACAAGGCGGGTCTAGCAAAGGTGATTCCACCGCCCGAGTGGGTCCCTCGCAAGAGGGGCTACGACCTGGACGAGCTGAACGTGACCATTCCCTCACCTATATGCCAGGTGGTCACTGGCAAGCAGGGTTTGTTCCAGCAGATTAATATCCAGAAAAAGTCGATGACGGTGAAGCACTTCGCAGTATTAGCCAACTCTGCGAAGTACTGCACCCCGAAGCACATCAGCTACGACGACCTGGAGAGGAAGTACTGGAAGAACGTCACCTATGTGGCTCCAATATACGGCGCTGATGTCAACGGCAGTATCACAGACCCTGACGTGAAGGAATGGAACATAAACCACTTGGGCACCATTCTGGACTTTGTCAACTCCGACTACGGCATCGAGATTGACGGTGTCAACACCGCTTACCTGTACTTTGGAATGTGGAAGACCACCTTCGCTTGGCATACAGAAGACATGGACCTGTACTCAATCAACTATCTCCACTTCGGCGAACCGAAAACCTGGTATGCTATACCGCCAGAACACGGCAAGAGATTCGAGAGGATAGCCGCCGGCTTCTTCCCCACCTCGGCGAAGACCTGCCAGGCGTTTCTAAGGCATAAAATGACTCTAATATCGCCCCAGATACTCAAGCAGTACTCGGTGCCATGCAACAAGATCACACAGGTGGCCGGAGAGATTATGATCACGTTCCCTTACGGGTATCACGCTGGATTTAATCATGGCTTCAACTGCGCGGAGTCCACCAATTTCGCAGCACCTCGCTGGGTGGAGTACGGAAAGCGGGCCACACAGTGCACCTGCAGCAACGACATGGTGAAAATATCCATGGACACGTTCGTGAAACGCTTCCAGCCGGATCGCTATGATCTCTGGCTGAAAGGCCAGGACATAGGTTGCCATCCGGAGCAACCTGAGAAAATGGTCCCTGCACCACATCCATCGGGCCAAGACATCCTGTGCAATAAAAACAACACAGAATTGCCAGAGTCGTTTATTGAGGCCGAGGTTGAGGGTTTGAAGAAGAAGAAGCGCCATCCCCTCCATTTGAAGAGAGCAATGGCCAGTAAAAGTATTTCAGAGGGGGCAATTGCAGTGTCGATTCTAGGCCATGATGTAATGGACGATGATGAAATGACTATGGCTGAAGGAGATCTCGATATGATGACGTCGATGAAGAGGCAAATGCTGCCAATGGATCCAGATGACACACAACTGGATGCTTTAGAGGATATATGGCTGAAAGGTGATGAAATGGATCCGTCCGAAGCACAGTTGCCCGATGTGGGATATATAGACTCTGATAAGGATTCTGACTACGGAGCGCCCAGAAGTAGAAAGAGCACAAAAGCAAAGAAAAGAGCCAAAGAGAAGGCGGAAAGTAATAAAAAGGATACAGAAAAACCAATAAAACCAGAGGAAGATGGTGAATCGACAAAAAAAACTAAAGCGACTCCTTCAAAATCATCAGCTCGAACTAAAAAGAAAGTGAAGAGCAAGAAGCTCTCGGAAGAGCAGCTGGAAGATATGGCCGCGGTTGTTTCCAATTGGGACTCCCCGCCGCACGACGAGCTCGAACCTAACCCTAGCCCCCTACTCGTAACCGCGGACCCACCCACAGACCCGCTCGACGCATCGTCGCAGAGCTCCCTACTGGCGTCTGCTGTCGAAACGTCAATAGACGATGAAGTCGTCAACATAATACCGGCCGAACGGGTGACGGTGGTCCATGACTTGGCAGGAGCGGTAAAGAAGGAAACCAAGAAGCGTAAATCGAACGCGAAGCGGGAATCGAAACAAAAGGAGACCACGGTGAAAGTTAAAAAGGAGCCAAAAGTGAGGAAGAAACGCGAGCCCAAAGTCAAGGATGGCATCGAAGCGGAGAAGAAAGAGAGGAAGCCCAGAAAAGCGCTGATACCAAGGACAATGTCCACCTTCGAATACAATTCGCCTCTAGAACCGATAATGGTGGGTGAATATAAGACTTATTCTTCCCCGAAGCTGTCTCCATTGCCGAAGACGATTGGTCCGAGTGCCAATCAACTGAACACACACACACCGAAAATCTATTCAGCGGTGTACATGGATTCAAACATGAGGGTGCCGGCCCTCACTACACCGAAAGCAAATAAACCCAGCGCCTTCCAAGGTGAATTTCACAAGTTTATGGTGCAGAAAAACTGCAAGATACCGGCTTCGGCCGTCAGCAGTACATTAGATTCCAGCTCCGGCAGTTCACTGGGTACGCCAGAGAAAAACCAAGACTGGCCGATGCCCGTGGGCCAGTACAATGATAATATTTTCGTCGACTCTCCATTGGACTATCGGAAAAAGACAACCCCGAACGCAGCGACCGAGAGGTTGCTACCAAATCATATTACCTATAACTTGCACGATAAGGGTGTACAAGATCATGTGTCGCCCAAACAGCATCCCACACTGCAACCGTCGAGCTATACGAAAGAGAGACAATTATATGACAGTCCACATCCCTCTACATGGTATGTAAGGAAATAAACAGTATATATTATACGATAGTGTTAATAATTCTAAGTCCCTTCGCAAGATTTCCGATGCATCTTATGTATTATTTGTCATAGAAAGTTGTGTATGAAACCACAAGTCTGATCGTTTATATTTATTATACACACATTCATAGACACACATACACACAAAAACACTTACCAATATGCACATACACAACAGGCACATTCACAAACATACACAAAGGAAATAAGTGATATCGATAGTGCTTTAGAATTTATGATTCAAATTAGAATGACTGCCCATTGCACATACCCTAGGCCATTGTATTTATGCTAATGTATGCTTAAATATAAGGTATGCCTTGAATATGTTACGGATTATGGTCAAATTGAATTTCAGTGGGCTGGAAGAACCCGGCGATAGACATTTCAAGCTACCCTTCAAGGCTAATAATTTTAATATTACACAATCACATGGCAACTCATATTTGTACTGTGGGCATCCACTGCATGTTAATTTTCTTTATGTATAAATATTTATTATGCAGGTGGTCATGAACCCAGGAAATGAATGTGTCAGGTCTGTTAGAATAGGGACGTCTGACAATTGATGCTTTCTGCTTACTCCATAAGAGTTCAGGTGTTATATAATAATAGTGTTTTGACAATATTTTCGGGCAAAACAATACCCAACATGGAATTAAGGTTAACACACAACTGAACATATAAGAATGAGGATAGTTTCTGGTAGATTCTGCAAATACTTGGTGCTCTGGTTTTTATGCTTCGAAACAATTGTTATATTGATATTCAAGAGGAAAAGCGAATGTTAAATGGTGATATATATATATATATATACTGATAAATCTGTAGGTTAAATTTAATCTGTAGGTGGAATTTCAAGACAGTCTTTGACATTCATAGACTTTAACATGTCTTAGTGAACGCAATATTTCATGATTCTGTTGTTTGGGGGTAGTAACAGTGAACGATGTTAGGATAAATGTAATACTGACTTACGAGGGCAAAAGCGTTAGAGAGAGGGTGTGATACAAGTGTTGATGGATATTCTAACGAGTGGTGTATCTATCTTATAAGTATTAGGACGCAAAGAGTAAATGACAATTTGTGCTGAATAATAGTCGATTCCGTTGCCCAGTTGCCTCCCGTGAAGTGCTCCAAGCTGACCCTCAGTCTGCGCTCCACTTGACAACGAAAAGCTTAATCCGGATGCAAAGTAATGAAGTATGGTATCGAACTTGCCACAATTTGCAGTGCCTTGGAGTTTTTTAAACCTTGTTACAATATAATAGCTTGTATATGTACTTTCAAATAATGTAATGATACACCTCGTGCTGTGTGATATCTTTGTTGATGACTACATTAATATTGGTTATTCAATAATAACTAACATCTTCACATTTAGATCTGCTATATATGACCGTCGATGTGAGTTCATAGAGTGCAAACAAGATTAATAATGCCTGAGTTAAGTGGTGTTTGTTTTGGATACTTTTTTAAAATAAAATTCATACACTTTACATGGTTTGATAAAGCGATTAGTACAGTAGGTTTGTCACTGATGCAGAAATATATTACAGCGAGATAAATGATGATATATTACAATATACTTTTTACAGTGATGATCGAGAGACAACACAATTTTGCAATAATATAGATATCTGTCTCATTTTGGTTACAATGCATTAACAGATATAGCGAAACATCTCACTGTAGCTATATATTTGTGTTGTAACCAATATTCGCATATTTTTACATATTCGCGTTTGAACTTTATATGAATATCGGAAAAAAATTGTTAACAAAATTAAATTTTATTCATCTCTTATGATTTATAGGTAACACAAGGAAAAGTAATGACCTAGTCATCACATGTATAGTTCAATGTAAACAAACAAAAACAAAATTCTTGTATGAAATATTCTATCACAACGATTGCGAAAGCGAATTGAATGTTTAAAGTGACATTCGTTACGTCTCTACTATATACATATTATGACATAAATAGAGTTTGTAGTAATTATCTATAATATATTTTACCACAATATATTAATATATATTATTTCTCCGTCTTTGACAACCTAATGACACTTAGATTTTTTTACACAATGAATACGTATTCATTGTGTATACGTAACTTATGATAGCAATAAATAGATATAAACACAAATAAATTGTATTATTATTATTATTTTAATGGTACTTAAATATTTCTATACATATATAAATACATACTATATATTAATAGATTTTGTGGTTTCAAACACGATCTTTCATCGCCAGTCCATTTTACCGGACAATGTGAAGAAATGTTTAGTGCAAAATGTTTATTATAAATTATGATAGTATTTATATTAAATAATATTATAATTAATAATTGTAATAATAAGAATCATTATAGATGTAAGTACCGTCGATGTTCAATTGCTATCGACTGATTTGATTTTTTTGGTTTTTAACGTTTAAAACTTATTTGTGTTCTCCGCGTACGCATATTATGCTTATAAGGAATGATAAATGTTAATATTTAATAGGAATAGCAGTAAAGATGATTTTAGATTTAATAGTTCTTTTTTGTGTATTTAAATTTCGCGCCATTCTATCTGTCATTGATTATTCGACTATTGTGGTTTTTTTATTGCAAACGTTGACAGCATTCACCGCGGAAACCAGTCAATAGGGAATATGTAAGTGATTTAATATTTTTTATCCTCAATGCTTTACGGTCCTCACATTACACATAAATGATTGTGATTGTTTAGTTTGTGTTTGATGGCATAAACCTCTAATCAAAGAGTGTAAATTACGCGAGTCCAATTCAAATTTGTGAAAGGTATCTCTACTGGGCGAATCGAAATGTGACGTCACAATATTCCCACTGCTCGTCCTTTTTGAGAGTATTTTTTTTAATATTATTCCTACAGAGTCTTCCATTCTTTAGCGAAATTTTGGTGTAAAATTAAATTGGTAATTATCAAGAAGTATGTTTGGAAGTAACTTTGTTAGAACGCTGCCGGACAATTTTAAAAAAGATGCTTTTATTATGACAACACATTAAGTAAATTTTTCTTTCTTCATAGCTTCTGTCATTTTGTTTTTGGCGTTGTGATTTAAGTGGCGCACGTTCATTTCACTGTGTCGTAAGTTTCCACTCGCGATACGTCATCTTCGTCGTGGATTGATGAAGTTTTGAGCTTTTTAAGGCTTGGCCACGTAAAACTTTCGTGTTACGTGGCCAAGTTACAAACAGGGTCTTCGTAAAATCTTTCCACTTTTGAAACTTACTTCGTGCCGATCTGTCATCATCAGCTGTGTACCACTGAGTTATTTCTTACCGTCCATTGGTTTCGTATAGATTCAGTTACGAGTATGAGATTTTGGTGAAATGGTGAAATTAAATGAGATATTCAATTATGATCGAGCCGTGTTTTTGTGTTATCAATTGCAACTGCAAACATTCACACGAGTCTCCGCGTGTGTATGTGGTGTGTGGACTATCTAAAGACTCGTATATCGGAATCGGTCGCAGATAGTGTTTATATCGAAACAACCGGATAGTTTTCGTTATGGAGGCTCCGTAATGTTCCCGATATACACATCGGCGAGTATATACAATTTTATATATTTGTGTTCGGCGTAAGTCATCCATTATTATGGTACAGACATAGGAGTGTCAGATATGTTGAAGCGATTATCGCACGATTTTTTCTCTCTCTCTCTCTCGTCTTCCTCTGTCTTCCCCCTCTCTATTTCGAAGGGGTAGCCCCGAGAGTGTGCTGTGTGAGTACGAGATCAGCTCGCGTATAAATTTGTCAGTGGCTTTATTTAATTATCGCCGAGGGGGTGTCGTCACAATGACAATGGCGGTGAAAGTGCCGGGATATTTTTTTTTATCCCAAACGTTTAAAAACATATATATATGCCAATGTATACATATAATTAATCGGCGCGTCTGTTTGATACACGTTTTGTGTGCGCTCGTGTGAGTGGGGCTGGTGTTGGCTGTGTAAATATTTAGGTGTTCGTGTGTTAAAGATTATATATTTTTTTTTAGTGCGCTACTACCGCAGAAACAGGGTGTGTGAAGTGTGAGGTTTGGCAATAAGAGGCTATCGGATCGTGTCCGCTTGGATTCCTGGATTATTCGTTTAATTTTTTTCGCTATAATAATAATAATATTGTTGAGGTGTAATATTTTCTTTATCGGCTTTGTAACTGGTCAACACATTAAAATTGTATATTTTAAATGTGTGATTATTATTTTGTATGTTTGAAAATTTTGTACTGAATTTAGATTTC
>DWEI01004724.1:0-11417 GCA_018245875.1 Mysoria ambigua
AGTTAGAACTTAGGAATACGTTCTAAGTACTAAATTAATTTCAATCTAATTGCAAATCGATTGCGGTAGGCCGACCGTTTACTTAGTTATTTGTTTGACCATATACAAAAAAAATATGTCATATAAGTAAAAGCGAAAAATATAACAAATCGTCGTTGCACAGGAGTGGTCAGTGCTGACGCCAGCCACCCCAGGTAACGCATCCATGCAGCCGCGTAAATTTAATCACGAGTCTTCAAAATGCAACTTTAGTATAATACAAGAGAGCATTTTGCCAAAGTTACAATAATTGCCACTATAGAATAAAATATTTTCTAAGTGAAATGAAGAAGATAGAAATTTTTGGCACAACGTATACTGCCTACCTGCAGCCTGTATGAACATAATTACATTGTTTTTGAACCAGTAACCCGTTCAGCCTGCCTTGAAAAAATTATCTTTGCTATTCCCATTATTATATTTAATAGGTGTATTACTGGTTATTGAAGTGGAGCGCGCGGGCCGAGCGCTTTTATTGATTCGTTATCTATTTGTAGACAGTCCAAGTGTTATGGACAGCCGTCTGCTTACAGCGACCACCCGTCAACGTACAATAATACGCATGTTAAATAAATAGCATGTCTAACACAATAAATGCCCAACCACCAAGGTGAAAAAATATTTTTATGTTATTCTTCGTCCAGGCGTTTGCTGATCGTCAGTGATCAGCCATCGTGGTGAGGGGATGTCCAGGGTGCGCCGGGCAGTAGTAGTAGACATGAATACAGTGAGAGTATGAAGAGGGTGACGAATGACGATGGAGCACCTCAGGTCTGTAAGCACGGAGATGTTTGGTGGTCCGTATTCTCCATCTTTCCCACGAGAGACCTGACATGTCTATAATAATATGAAGTAAACAAAATACGGAATGCGTATGTTACTGTTTCGTGCTTGGTCTTTTCCGTATTTTTGATCCTTTAAGTGGGAGCAGTGGACTAAAATTGGCTGTTATCGATAATAATAATTATATTGTTACCCATTCCGTATTCCTCGGCACGTGGGAGTACTACACTCGTCTCTCTACACGAGCAAAAAACAATCGTGATGTTGTGTCAAGCGAGAGCAAAAAAAAGCATACAATAGCCACGATATGGTAGTGCGTTTTGTGGTTGCGAACGAGAAGGTGGCGGCGCGGGGGGGGGCAGGGGGGGCGCACATACAGACACTGCACGCGGAGGGAGGTCGATCGCTCACTGGAAGTAATCCGCTCATTGCGCCATGCAAATTGAATCGCGTAGATGAGCCGCTCGCGTGATTGTCCTCGCCATCTCGGAGCGGGACTTTAGTGGGGGGATATTTTTAAGAAATTGTACCTCAATAGTGTCACAAGGTAGATCGGAGCTTCAAGTTCGACGTGCGACCGATCCCACCGATACGATACAACCCTCCCCACTGTTATGTAAATTGAATTACGGCTTTCATCTGTTCATATTATCACCTCGCCGAGCTCTACAGTTTCTTTCTGTGTAAATCATTGAACTGTAACCGCGAACGAAGGTGTATATTTATGCACATAGGGAGAATCAGTATATATAATTACATACACAATTTCACGCGTGCATCCTCCCGGAGGCGTAGACGAGGTTCTCTTAAATATTTTTAATGTAGCCCGGCCGTCTCGAGAGCACCTATGAAGGAACGAGGAAGACCATTTGATGCCAAAGCGTTTGTATTTTAACTAATAGTAAGCTGCTAAAACAAAAACTGATGTACATTTGTCTTAAATCGTTAACTAATTGTTATGAAGTAATAATTATTCTTGAATAAAAATATTATTCTTGAATAAAAATATTATAATACACCCAGTGAAGCGCGTTGTAACTGCTGATAGAAAACTAAATACGTAATCGGCTGCTTCACGCAAGATACGCTGACTGTATTTATGCTAACAATTTGTTAGTCAAATAACCGATGACTTTGGCTGCTGAGACGGGGCTGTCGGTTCAAATTCCAGCGACGACATATTTGTGATCGATGTGAGTATATGAAGCGTCAGCATGTATTGTAAGAAAGTATGCAAAGTTACCTAGGTCATTATGTTTTGAGAATGGCACACGTGTACCATCGTCATCATCGTTATTCTACACTAGTCCACCGTTGGACATAGGGATAACCTAGGAAGCCTACGGACCTGTCCCCGGCTTGCCGCAACAAGTTCCGTCTGCAGCAGTTAGCAGCTTGTCATCACACCTGCCTGGTTCGTGTACATACGCGATTTATGAACAGTTTAGTCATCACAACAAAAACATTGCATTCGAGATCAGTGTCGTGTATGCGGCCTCCCAAGATATTAATATTAGTATTATTATAAAAATAAGAAACAACGTTGCAATTTCCTTCACTAAACACGTTTTTATTTGGACGTCTTCATTTGTATGTCCCATGTACAGTCAGGATTTAAGTAAGTTAGTTTTTGCGGGCTGGCTGCTCTTGACGAACACGTGGTCCATAGCTACATGCAAATTGAATCACGTCCCTCATCTGCTGCGTTGTCTCTCTAAAACGGAGTTTCTTTCCTTCCCTCGTAAAAGCGTTTTGTGAAATATCATGCTTTCAATTTGTGAAATAAAATTTGTGTCTTTTATTTGATAAAATGTGAAAAGGACAAATATTTATTGAAGTGACGTTTGGAAAAGACCAATGTTAGTTGCTGTGTATAGTTTAGGTTCACGAAGGGATCCAAGTTACATTCAGTTATTGTTTAATATCACGTCACTTCCCTTAAAAAGTAGGCTGAGAGCACCGAGTTTCAAATATCTCTATCATTGCAGAGCTGAAATGCTTCCATCATTTTCCTCATTGGTCTCTTCTCAAATATGAAATTATCGGCATCACTGGTCTATAGCGTGGGTGTACGTGGACGGCAAAGTTTCGCAAAGCATCAATAGTTGTCGAACAAAGGGGACAAGTCGGGGGCGCGCGGCGGGCGCGATCTGCTTTCGGATCGCGCGCGAACTGGATCTCTCGCCTTGTTCGCCAACAATACTCGAAGGACAAGATTCCTCGTGAAACTTATTTTAAAAATATTTTCCAGCTATAACGAAAATACAGGTCGCAAGAGCGTCACACTGACTAACTTATATCGAACTATATAATTGGATAAGTATAATTGGATCGGGCATTATCCCCGTTTCAGTTATTGCAAGCTGAAATTTTAATTGCCATAAAAACTTTTGCTATTCGTGATATCGAACCTAACACGCACCGATACTACAATTACAAACTTAAAAAATGTGTAGGCAAATAGAGAGCTTCGTCAATACAACAGAGGCCACAGTTTGTGACAGCCGGTGACGAAAATGTAATTTAACGCATAGCTGTGTCCCAGTCTTTGGGAATTCAGGCAAATTGAATCTCCAATTTGTCAATAAAATTCAAACTGTATTTGAATGTTAAGTAGGTCTCGTTGAGATCTACAATCTGCCTACAGATAGTACGGATTTCATTTTTATCAGACACCGAATATCAAAAAAAGTACTTTGTGAAGCTCTCCGAATAGCATCTCCACCATCGCCCGTATTTTGTTTGAAGTCGGTTTTCTCGTTAGAACGTCCGTTGACTCTGCGATTGATTTACACAACCAATAATTAATAAGAGCACATTTTTTTCATTAAAAGCGCGCAGGTACAGTTTTCAATCAGCAGCCCGCCCGACGGGCCGAGTGAGCGGCGCACCTCCGTAGCCGTTCTAACTCTCGATTAAAGCTTTTATCGGCGGACTGATTAACTGTCGAGGCCAGGATGGATTTATTGTGAAAGTTGGCCGTTCACTGAGGTTAGTAATTCAAGCGCGCGCACTTTACGCGAATAATTGTCTACGTGATCGGAATAAAGGCTTCCTGCCGTCTTTAATAAGATCAGATAGAGAGCTTTTAAGTTTAGCTATGTACGTTTCTATTCCACTGCATTTTTTCAACTTCATACGCCTACTACCACCACAAGAATGGACGGCACATAAAGTTATGTTTAAATTAAATATTATGTATCCTCGTCTTTCGTAGATGTCAAATATAATATAAGATAACATTTTGTACATAAAAATACAAGATAAAAGACAATCAGTGCCGTGCAGTGCCTCATAGTTGAAATGTGATTTGTTTCAGGCTATCCTCGAGAGACGAGCAAAACACATATTATTAGGAATACATAAAGATAGATATGAATGGAAGACGTAACATGTTATCGTATCAATATATGAGCAAATACGAAGTATTAAAATAGTATTGCAAATGCTGTAGAACGCAGAATGACGGGAAAATTAATTCGGAAATTACGTTTGAGAGGGCCTAGTAGTTAATGTTTTCAACCGAATAGCAACTAAGAGGTATAATATAAGGTCTCTAAACTCTATCTATAAAACCTTAGCTAACAGACGAGGCTATGGCGACAGGCTGATCGCGACACGGCGCTGCCTGCCTAGGGACAGCAGCGCTGGCTACGCAAGTGAACTGAGAAGCTTTGCTCTACGGTCCGCTACCGGGTTGCCCAGCGCGGAGACCGTGGACAAAAAAGTGACCCGGTCCATCGCCGGCCAGAGAAAGGCTGATGATGAATCGAGTTGTTAAAATCTACTAGAGATACTTTTAGAATCAAAACGGCAGTTCAAAAGCTGTAACGAATAATATCAAAAGATTTATCCTTGAGTGTAACGAAATGTGATTGGTAAGATTTTCCGGCGAATGTAGAGAGCGCTCATAACAAAGACATAAAAAGCGGAAAGTATGCAATACAGAGCAGAAGGCTTAGCACTTTATTTGGTTTTAGTTCCGCGTTAAAACAATATGTACTCGTAAATAATTAAATCTACTGTACTAGGTCCGCTTTACTGTATGCTATAAAAGAGTTTGCACAATTGTATAAACCTTGCATTAATAATATTGCTTATGCCTTAAACACGTTCAACTTACTTCCACAAACACAACTCGATTATGTTCGTTATGCGTTCCACACCACTTGCACAAAAGCGACCGCCATATACTCGTACATTTCAGATTAGTTCAAAAATTTCATTACGTTTTATACATTTCATGTACTTAATAAATAGCTATGTGAATATATTTGTAATATCTATCCATTTTGTCTACACGTCAACGTCACTAACTTATTCTGCCTACTTTTCATATTCTATTCATTTCCCGTCTGTCTCTCTAGACTCTCTAAACCTGCACCTCTGTCTGTCTTTCGAATAATGAGACATTCAATTGATACTTTCCCTAATAATAGGTTTGTTACTCGGGTCGAGCAAAGTATTATTGCCTAGATTAGAACAACAGGCTCACCTCCTGTTTTACACTTCTCCGCATACCCTTCACGAAAATAAGGGTGTGATGTTATAATATAGTATTAAATGTGATAATTTGACATTTGACATTCTGAATTAACTGGAGAATACGTTATAATTATAACTATGTCGAACCAATCGCACGGATTCTGGGCGTGATAGCGGACGGACGTTGTCAAAATGCACTATGGACAGAATAGGACCTAAGGTGACCTATTTTAATAATTCATCATGGTAAAGTAGATCAAGAGCCGAATATATCTGTTCCTTCAGACCGTTCGTACTCACTGTCCACCCGCACCCACACGACGGCGTCCGCGACCTCCGACTCCTCGGCAGCCAATATTGGACCTACTTACTCAAGGTACATGGCTCTCGGTCTCCCGCGGCACCTGTAACTAGTTTTAATTTCAGTTTTTACCGTACTCAAACCAGTTGATGACAGCAATCTGCTCCCAAGTTCATATACTGCAATCGACCTAAACGATAAGTACACGAATACTGATATTCTATCATGGACCGTAATGCGCTTGAAAGGATTTTTTATAACACTTTTCGTCACTTCAACTATGAAACGCTCCTACGGTTATCGTTTCTGTCCTCGTCTGTCTCTATTTAACTTACATTATAATGTTTGGAGTGAATTTTAACCCAAATCACTACCTTACTACACTATAACCCGTTCGATAGAATAATGTCTGGGTTTTAATAACTGCGCATCGAACTGTTTTATACGCCGAATGCCGAATGCCGAATGCCGAATGCCGAATGCCGAATGCCGGATATGCCGTGTTACATCGTGTACGCACGCACTCGTATGTGTATCAAGCCGCAATATTGACATCTTGTTCCGCAAACGACGTCTGCCGGAAACAACCGCACAGGATATTACATCTTTCCCGCGCAGACTTAATGAAATGAAATCGATATGTTTATACGTACCTATACAAAATTAACTTGATTTTCAGATATCGATAAAACATTTCCAATCAAAGTATATTTTTATATGTTTAAGTATATGTCGTTATACATTATTACCTAATGTTGTTATTCGTTATTCGAAATTCCCTTCATTTGTATACGCATTTGTTAAAAACAAAACATCACAAATAAAGTGAGTGGGAATTTATTTAATTAATAGCAAGAAACAAAACTACCAGCAGCAAAGTTAAGCGTACAATCTGTGTAAGAAAATTCCTCCGCACAAACTTTCCTTGAATCAAATTCAAAACGTAACTTCACGCCTGTAATCCTCGAAAAAGTAGGCAGGGGAATGCAGAACACTCCCACGTTTCACGGATTACGCTTACGTCCCACTATGAAATAGGTGGTGACCCTACTGTAATGCATCGGGCACATATCCAGACTCCGGAACACTACTAGAAAATCAAAATTAGACAAATTTGTAATGTTCGACCCGAGAATCGAACCCAGAACCTCCCGATCGGCACCTCCAACCAACACGACCAACGAGGCAGTCAACGAGCAAATTTCATTTATCATAATATTTCGTTTGAAGTTATTCCTGTATACCACAAAAAATAACTTTTATTTACATCAGAGATAAATTTTACTGAACACAAAGCTCTATAAAGCGTCCGCTTCATTAAAAGTAGTTAGTTAATCGAAGTAAAACTGTTGTAAAACTTCATAGACTTTACGGCGAATTCTAAAGTATTTCACTGTCCTAAATGCGTACAGATTAAGAAACTTCAACACAGATATAGCTCTACTCCTAGTTAAATACTACTCAAGTTGAAACTGAAATCGTAACTGAATAAATATACGGTTTCTGTTCTAGTTATAACCGCGCCTGACACCGTAACTTAGACACTTCGGTAAGCGTTAATGGGATTCTCATTTGGTCCTCGCTGTTGGTACCGGCTAAAACAAGCTTGCCTGCTTGCTGTATTCAATCGTAATCAACCACAAACGCGATCAAAACATCTAAAATGACTACCATTAAAATGTACACTCGAATGACTTGTCGATGAATTCCAGCCAGCGGCCCAAGACCTATTGATGGACACGCAGACATTAACTTCCGCCATACCACGTACCTTATACAATGTGAGGATAGTTGCCAGACTGAACCGAACCGAACTGACCGGAACCAGAATATTTGACCGAAAATCGCCGTAACCGCGACCGATGTAGGACATTATTATTTAACTATTTATATTCTAAATCTTCACGCTGAATACCGACATTTTAAATCAGTTTTGGTCATCTATACTTTGTAATAAAAATGGTTACAGAACTATCCGTGCCACTGCATATGCCAAATGATTTATGAATATTGAAGCATCACAATTAAATGTTACCAAAATTCAAACTCCAAATGCATTTATTCATAACTTATTCACAGGGGGATACCGTCGCTTAACAATGTGCACGGGAGGTGAAATCGATGGAAATGGATATATTTTTATAATTACGTAATAAATAATGTAATTGATTGTACCGTGTATTTTACATGCAACTTTTATGGTAAACTTCACATGTGAATTCGCTTAATTAAACATAGGTATATGGTTGTAATATTAATATTTTATAATTAATGAAATAATATCAATATCCGCGAATATTTCGTGACACAGTTTGTGATACACTTATATTTAAAAAAGGAGTAAAGTTATTATTCAATTGTTGCTCTGTTACCTGTAAATTATAATTATCAGTGCGCTAACATTGTGCACAAACTATTGTGGGATCCAGGGCCTAATAATGTTCAATAAAATTGCCATAGGTGTGTTTTGATACACCTCAATCTTAAATAAATAATGAGTAGCGGGAGGTGGAAGGACTAAGTGCAGGACATTAACAAGGGTCCAGTCCAATTTTCATCCTGTCCGCGTTGATATATTGGGGATCGATGCGCCGTTCCGTCCCGCCGACCGACGACACAACTCATTTACTTTTTTCTGTCGCTGCCGCTCGGGCACACTGCGAATGCTTCTAAGATATACATACGTGACGATCGACTCTAATATTTATAGATATACTTTTGTATATGTCGTTGATATATGTAGGTATATTGTTGAGCTTTACGAATTTGTCAGCTCTATTAATAGGACAGCCTTGGTGATAATGATGAGTCCTGCTAAACAAAATGCTCGCGTAAATCTACCGGTATTACCAAGGCAAGGGCATTAATCAGGTTCAGCGATTATTTGCTCGGCCGATTGAATGTCATATAACGTAATATCACGGTCCAAAGAGGTAAGCAGAACGCAGAACGCAGAACACTCCCACGTTTCACCGGTTACGTTTACGTCCCAGTATAGAATAGGTGATGAGCCTATTGCCATACTCCGGGCACATATCCAGACTCCGAGCAGAGGTTCAATAGTAGTAACTAGAAAATCTAAATAAATTTTTTTTAGTAGTGGCTGATCCGGGCATTGAACCAAAGACCTCCCGATCGGCAGTCACACTTGCATCCAACACGACCAACGAAGCTGTCATATAGTATACCGTAATAAAATTCGAGTATCTTATCTATGCTGCTCGTTTAATGTTTCTGATAAAGAAATAAAGAAATTTTTATTCGCGTACGTTAAAACACAACCGGAAGATAATTACATAAACCTGTACTAACCATAATTATTAAGAACAACAAATCTGTCCACAGATGTTGTCGCACGTGTATGTGTCATCCAATATTTATTAACTAAAAATAGAGTTCGAAGGTACGTAACAAATGACGTCCGGACGCGAAGCTCACTACGGACCCCGTTCCTTAAAAATTCAGTGTGTACCCAAGCGCGGCGCTTGCATTTTTCGAGAGTACTAAAGTCTGCTTCGTTTATATTAAAGACCTCTATCTATTCGTTTTATCCGTCGAGAAATATGCTTTCACTCTCACCGTCTTTTTATCCTACTGAGTCCAGCCGCGTCTATGAACGCGGCTCTTTAGGAAATAGTATTCAGCGATTTTATGAAAGACTTTTTGACAAAAAAATTACTCAGCACGGAGTTCGTTTATATCACACATTGTAGTTGATATTGAGTTGCGAGTGCCTAAATACATTGGTATAAAAATAATGAAATGGAAAATATCAAATAAATTTCCTACACAAACGTTATGTTGGGCCGTCCACAGGACCAGATCTGTAAAATAACGATAACACGCTGATAATATCAGCGTACATAAGTGAACTTTAAACCATTGCAACCAACGATATCTAGGTTCATGTCAATATTGTCGTCACTTGTGTGAAGTGCCTACGCAAATTGTTATGAAGATAGCAATAATGACGGTGGGTGTGCGAGTGGGCGGGGGTTGTCCCGGCCTACGCTTAGACATTATAATACGCACCTAAAAGAAAACTAATCGCTCCCTAGCCGCTAAATAAAATTACTTTTATCATTTAAATTCATATCATATATTTTTATCTAAAATACTCATTCGCCTCACGTGCAGGGTACAGGTCTACACGGCCAGTGCTGGAGACCTAGTGCATCTACTATCTACTACGCTGCTCCAGTGCATTACGTCGTAAATACGGGATGTTAATTCCGACTATCTGGACCGGTTCAACCCGCATAAGATTTGAGACCACTTTCGAACTTTTTTAAATCACTTCATTAATTTATTTTAAACGTACAGCGGCCTTGACCACTACTCTTTTAGTATGTTGTAGGAATGAGACACTTTTTAAAATCAAAAAGTGTACCAATCCTATTTCCGATTCCGAATATTATTGTACATAGTCGTATTACCTAAATGCCATTTACATTACTGATTTAACATTAAAGCGACGTTTGGTTTATCGTAGTTCATCATGCTAAATCAAAAGGCTAAATCCATTTATTTGTATACTAAAATTAATAATATGAACTAAATTAAAATATAGAAACTATGTTATTCTTACCTTATGGCATGGAATGTAAAATATTTATTATAATTTTATAAATGAAATATTCAAAGCTAATTTACTAAGCGATCTACATTCACTTTAATTCTAACGTAATAAGTTATGTAAACTAACTTAATAAATTAAGTTGAGTTAAGTTTAGTTAACTTGATAAAAATAACAATATCTATCTAGATATATATATAGCGAACTCAAGTGACACACGTTGCAGCCTTCGTGATGCGTTAATGCGTGTATGCTTCAGTCTCAAAGGCTGAAGAATATAGGTGTCGCCTTTATGTAATATATAAATCACATAGGCTCTATGACAATACGATAATTTTTGCCATCTATCACCCACTTCTAATAATACCAACTGATAATTCACAGCTAACAAACAACATGACGCATGTCTTCCCCGCAAAAAATAGGCAGGGGAGTATAGCACAACCAATTGTCGTTAGAATCCGCAGCAAACTACGCCGCTCGAGTATGGAATTTCGGGTCTCGAGGACGTCCTCTTCACCCTGGCAGTCTCAGGAGATCAACAGCACCAAGTGATTGCATCCAGCCTACGGCGGCGTTGTTGCTGAGATCGTAACTCGCCAACCTGTAGCACTATGCCATGTCCAGCACCTCAGGCTCCTGCGAGATCTGGTGACCCTCAGGAGGTTCATTTCATCTATGAACCCTTCGCCCCACACCATGCACAAATCCAGACTCTGAGTGACTGCTACTAGGGAATCGAACCCCTCTCGATTAGCAGTCGCGCTTGCAACCGTCACAAAAACGAGTCAGTTAACCTCGGAAACCATAGAATAGAATCCTAAGAGTACGAGTATGGAAATACCAGTACGAGTTATAGAAGATATCACTAAGAGAACCTTAGAGAGTAGAAGGTAACGGGTAAGATGTCACATTCGAAACATGTCTCAGGTTAATCGCATACGGGTTGTAATTGGTATAACTTCTATGCTAACCAAAATATAAATTATTTATTAACTAGGGCGGCAACCACATGTGAAAACGGTAACCATATTATGTCGCTTATTGATGATAAATACCCCTATTATTACATTCATTTGGAAAAAAATGTTCATGATTCTAATTAATGAGAACAAAAAATTAAAGGAAAGGGAGAAAAACACTATAGAATACAATAGATCCTTCTGACACAAAATACCAAAATTTCTTTAATATTTTTAGAATATTAAAAACTTATTTTTATTTTAAACACAA
>DWEI01004725.1:0-11417 GCA_018245875.1 Mysoria ambigua
CTCATCGGTCGAGTAACGTAACTTAAAGTGATGAAACGTGAGTGTATTACATCCCCTGCCTACCTGTTTGTACATTACAAACCTGATGTTAAGTTTATTTTACACAAAGAATATAATCACGAATAAATAAATAACAGAATGAATGAATGAATGAATGAAATTAATGAATATTAGTGTTGTGTTATCACGACTTTGTGCGAACCGGATCGTACATGCTACATAGGCATAGGTTCATCCGACGGCGCGTATGAAACCAACGACACTCATACGTTATTCACATCTCCGCCCGATCGGATATCGGGTCTGCCAGGTGTGATAAGGTTTCATACGATATCCATCAAAGCTTTTCAATTATGTGTAAATGAGCTATTTTTAATGAATATTATGTATTGATTGAACTATTGAAGCTATAAATTATGTAACTAGAGTAATAGCTAACAACCTGATAGTTTACGAAGTTGAACGTGTAACTTGAATGTAATTTACGCCCTGTCGTTCAGTTCTCACGGTCCGACGTAGAGTTATGCCTCTACGAGACAGGAACACCTGGGCGTGTCACGTCGCCGCGCCAGCACAGGGCGGCAATCAATATAAATGGCGTGATGCAATCGGGCACATGACACTTCTGATGCATCGCTGATATTGTGCGCTGAAAGCTACTGATGACAGGTCCCTTGTAGAAGTATATGTATATTATTATTATTATTAATAATAATAGTACGTCAGGTTTGTAAGTTAAAGAAATATCTTTAACTTACAGATTGCTAATAAGCAATCAGTGCTTTCTGCCTACCCCGTAAGGAGTATGGGGTGTAGTAGTATAAAAATAATATACAGAAATAATTACGATTACCATTTTTTTATTTTTGGCATTCGGTGCTCTCCGCGTACTCCTCGAGGAACTTAATAATAGAGCTTCTTGAGTAACAAGATTTCGCTACAGGAATCTTATATTAATATTAATTAAATTTTAAAACCTCTCTTTCTATAGACGGTTTAAAACAATACAATATACCAAAGAAACATTATACGAGCGATGTTTGACAAAAGTCGAAATAACGTGGTCTGCATGAATTTTTGTGTAAAATTCCTACTTCAGTGTTAAGCCCGCCGACTAAGGAATTCCCGGGTTTTATATTGCACTCGGCACATTTACGAGCCGCAAACGAAATATATTAGCGGAGTGGACGCTACAGTGTGAGCAAAATATTACATTGAATTCGTCGTATCGACTTGCGACTGGAACCGTTCTTTGTGTGTATACGTGTTTATGTTGTAAATCGGATTTGCGACGAACAGTTCGTTCCTGGTATAGGTAAACATCTATTCTACCTTGAACCCAGTTTAGGCTGTTGGCTATCTTGAAATATTTTGGAAGTTGTATGCATTTAAATAATACATTTGAACAGGTGACTACAGTGATAGCCGAGTGCTTTGGTTCATCAGAATCGTCACCTTGTTGAGAGAGTAACTTGAGAAATGTTCTTCAGAATGGACATTCCGAAGACTCCGAAGAGTTAAATAATACATCAGAGAGAACTCCAAATGAAAAAAGGTACTCAATCAATATTACATATAAATTGTAATAACGTATACGTTTTTACCAAATCTGTATTACACTACTGTAATTGAAATTCCGATAAAATTACATCGTGTTGTATGCAAAATTGTTGTTAATGCAAAATTCCCATTTTGGTCTTAACGTTGTTGCTCCGTAAATTCCCGTTTCTAATATGATATTCTCGGCATTTATGAGCTGCAAACGTGATTTATTGGTAGACAAAATGGTGTTAATACTCGGCTAAATATTATATTCCAGATATTTCTAAGGCATGCTACTAAATCTGGCCTGTTCATTGAAACAGACTTTAAATTCCTCTGGTCTTTTGTGTTCTATTAGTCCGTAATTCCACCTGTTTCGCGAGACATGAACTGCAAATGTGATATTTCTTTGTTGTTTTCTAATTAAAAATTCTTTTCTAATTCCAGAGCACTTAATAAATTATTTAAAAAAAAATACAAGGTAAACTGAATTAATCAGTTTACCTTGTAATCTTTGTAATTAGTAATACCTTGTAATCTTTGTTTGCTTTGATTTAGGTAGTACTTTCTCTATGAATAATAAAGAAAGTTGAAAACATATTGAAATAGAATATATATATTTTTAGTTTCAGATAGTTGCACTTGCTGCATTACGCCTACCCTGTTAGATCAAGTAATACCTGTAACGTTGGAATTTACTGTTTTCAAAATATATTCTCGCTTCATATTCATCATTGCAGTAGCTATTTTACGCGTCATCTTGTTATATTCCATATTCGAACACCTAAGACTTCCTGCGGCAGATTAATTTAATTTATACCCCACTGCTACGCTACGGTCGAGGTAGAAACCTCAAACAGATAAGGTATTCCTGTTATGCAGTGCAGACACGGTTGCAACTTATGTTCCGCGCACAGACTGTGGTCGCTGTTGGCGCGTGCGTTACAGGAGTGATGTTAATCTGCCCCAGTGTCAACACGAGCGTGACTGACTGTGAACCAGTAGGACACCAACTACATTTGAACTAACGTGTCCAAACCTGTGTAACGACCTAGCGTCATTGTAAATTAATAATAAGATTTATTGTAGTTTAGAAGCAACCCATTTTTTATGGACTGCTACACTTGCAATCAATCGACATTCGTTTAATAACTGTGACATTACAGTCTGAATTTTAATATAGGGTGATGTGAAAGGTAATATTATCTGTTCGGAAAAAAGTATCACCATATACTTGCAAAACGAAATGTTTTTCCCTTTTACATACCTTACAATTTAATTAATGTATTGTTTTACAATGTAAGTGATAAATTAAAAAAATATCCGACGCAAACATACTACAGATGGATAATAATCAAATGTAAACAATTTGCGTTCATCTGAGCGGTAGGCACAGTGGCCATGAAATATTACAGCTCAGTAATCGCGGGAGTCGCGAATAAATCTGTTGGACGGCCGGCGAGATATCTTGACCCTCGCTCCTTGTTTATTGCCGACCTTCAATGCTCCGTTTGAAATTCTTGATGGATGTTTTATTTCATTCGCCCGTTCCGTACTTTGGACGAGTCGCGCGGAATTTATTTGTGTGTCTGTAATATATTGACTCACAGTTCGACATGGCAAGTTTTTTATGTTTGCGGATGTTCCACGATGGACACCCGCTCATCGTGGCGACGATAAAAGGGTTATGACGGACTTGGACCGAACAGAACACTTACGGCTCTCGGTCCTGCGTCATTCAGCACTATTGGTACGTGTCGGATCCTCCAGCGATCCCGGCAGTATCTCTTAAAGAGGTGCGTTTTCGACGACGTAGAACCTGAATGTCAATCTTCCCTTTACTCGCTGCCTTTTTAAGGCCTGTAAACACGTTGGTAGATGTAGTCACGGCCTCTAGGCAGGCCTCAGTCATGGAAGCTTCGGAGGAATATTACGTATTGTATAGATTACACGCTGAAGTATACTCGACTGGTGAGCGGTACATGGATGTGTCGGTGTATAAGACAGAGCATGATAATCATGTGAGATTTATTGTGTTAATGTTGTTGTATTGTATTTAAACATTAAATTGAATGGTAGTTTGACTTATAGTAATTGAATTTTAGTAGTAGTTGAATGGTAGCTTGAGTTTTATTTTGTATTTATGCAATCACGTCTGTAATCCCCGAAGAGATATGCAGAGAAATGTAGAAAACTCCCACGTTTCATTAGTTACGTTTACGTCCCACTATAAAATGGGCGGTGAGTGTATTGCCATGTATCGGGCACATGTGTAAACTCCGAGCCAAAATTTAGTAGTGTCTGATTCGGAATTTGAACTCGGTACCTTCCGATCGAAATCGCACTCGTACAACCAACACGACCAACGAGGCAATCATTGTTTTGTTCTTGTAAAGAAATATCCTAAAAAAAAAACAGTAAATGAAACTTTATCGCAGTATACACTATTCTAATACACGAAATTGTTCTTTCTTCATGTGGAACAAAATGTATATCATGAATTTCATACATTATAGCTATGATTCCACTACATTGGATGTAGTATGGTAAAATGCTGTGTATGTGAGTCTGTAAATCTATGGTAGCGCATAGCGAATGCAACCTATGATATTTATATGGAGCTGCAAGTATTTTCTTTTATCTTTTATTAATTTATCGTTGTTATGAAAGAAGATGAAAGAAGAAAAACGTTAGGTCTATAAACATACAGATATTCGGCATTCGGTGCTCTCTGTATACCCCGTAAGATGCCTGGAACGATATAATAATGATTGTTAAAAAAGCTGTGTCGAAATATAACTTACCTATGTCAGACCTATAGGTACTATCGTTGCCTGTTTACTCGCTAGGGCGATAAAAGTTTTTCTAATAATACAATATAATTCATGGCCCCTGCTACCCATCTCTCTGACTTAGTTTAGACGGAGTCCTAGGTTCAAACGAAATGACGTGAAGCCGTCTTCGTTGGCAACAGCAGCCGGCAAAGACCGGTTGACGACGAGGACCGAATGAAGACCCCCGAGGAGTACGACTCCCACAAGCCGCACGGGAGCTGTGTCGTGACGCCGTCAATGTTGTGGTCGCAAGACGTCGCCATTTCCGTTCACCATGCTGCGCCCTGACAGGTAACAATATATTAAGCTTATAGCCAAGCATATTATTATGTTGATTGCGTTACTAAATATATGAACTAAAAGAGTGTATTACAAGGAAATACATGAGGTTTGTGAAGAAAGAGATATTTATATGATAATATATCTATTTACGTCACTCGGCGTTCTCTCCCTACCCCGTTAGAGTAATGGGATGATAATATAATAATAATAGTACGATATTCGATATTTGTCAATCGTTGTTAGCCATCGGAACAATAAATTTACTTATTTCAGAAGCATGAATTGTAGTGTTGTGTCAACACTCAATGGATCTGTGTCAAAAATTCTATTTGGCTCGGCGCAGTAAGAATATGGCCGGGATTTAGTTCAGGCCTCTTACATTATGCAGAGCGCCGAAACGCCCCGTAAATAACTATCATTCCTGTGATCCGTTTAATTAATTTTATGGAGGCCTTCGTGTACCGCAAAATATGCCCCAATAACGGCCAGCGAAATGTTTCGTGAAATTAATGATTCTTATCTGTTGGGAGTGGATAAATATGGATTTGTTGTTTCGCTATATGAAGGCACCATAATCATTATCATCAGCATATTGTAATCCACTGTTGCAGATAGGCCGTCCTTAACGGTGGGGTGGTGCCCACAATATCTACGCTGGGCAAGTGGATTCATAGCACTGCCTGCATTGTCCTTATAGACGGCTGCATATTACTTAACAATTACAGTATAGCTTCCTAACGGAGCTGGAACGATTGTTGTTGTGGAAAAATTTTAGTATCATAACAAAAAAAATATATAAGAATAGCACTTCAAGCGAATAGAGTGAAGGTCGTCATTTAATTTATATTCGCATACATAATATGCCTCTGTATAAAACATTGGAACATGTTCTGCGGAAATAACAACTTTGTAACACGATATTTACATTGCCACTTCATGATGTTGCTTTGTGTGTAACTCCCAAGCTCTTCTTAAAACCTCCACCGGTACATACTTATGGTTTTACTGCATCAATTTATGGTTCCACTGCAACTTTGTATAGTTATGGGATTTATTTACGGCATATATTTATCGCGTCTGGATAATATCGAAAAGGATTCCTTTTTGCATGGTATTAGATATACGAGTATAGCTACAGTCCATAGCTACATGAAATTAGCCGGCATAAAGACGTTTTGTTGGTAGTGCTAGTAAAATAGAAGTTTGAATAGAGTGTAACCATTTAATTACCGGAAGTAATAAGTCCGATAAACGAAACCGTATACAGAACAAATAAAAGGATTGATGATGGTGACCGAGATTATAACGATAAAATACAAAAGTATGCGACGACATATAGCGTAAGTGTGAACGAGTGTTGGAGCCGCCGCTGGGCTGCCTTAATTCGACCGCCCCACGAGACACAACAGAATATATTTGTAAGAAACATATGATAAATTCGAGCGATAGATAAGATGATTCTGGGAAGCCGCGACGGACGTGACTCGAGTGTAGACATTGCATTATTCTTTCCCGATTTCCACATTGATTTATAAGATTTATTGTTCGGGCGAGTACGACTGAACATGTACTGTCTGGGAATATTTGTACGGGAATTATTTGTGGGAATATTTATTTGGATATAATTTGAAATGTGTATTTCTCACGTTGGATCCGTTTTGCACTATTGTGAAAGTATATAAGTACTTTCCGATTGCATAACTGCAGCTCTGTGAACTATTACAACGAAATAGATAGCTTTTAACTGTAACAATTAAATTGAATAATTAAAGAGATAATACTTACTTTCAACCATAGCACTATCACTGAAATTAAATTCCATGATATTTGGCATTCGTTGCTCTCTGCCTCCACCGTGAGGGACCTGGTGTGAAAATATTTATGTATGTATGTGTAAATTTTATTTATCAGTCATTTATATCATCCAATTAACAAACCGTCCTATTATAGAACACTTAACTTCAAAAATTAAAACACATAGAGCGGAAGTTCAAAAACGTCAAAGTTCAAAGCGATATAAGCGACAAAGCAAATTGTATTCACGTCCCCAAATCCGGGGTGCAATCGAGCGCACCCCATTTAGACGGGGGCTTTTAGGGTTGGCACATTAATTCTAATTAAATTTCAAAATTTCAATATTATTTAATTTCAGTAGTCAAATTTATATAGTTGTTGCTTTTGACTAAAATTCCACTTGGCGTATCATATTACCACTAAAATGAGATGAGTATACTTCACTGCGTATCCCTTCGGCGGAATTCAGGCTTAATGGTCACGGGAAACAGTGATGAGGAAGCAGGAGATAAAGCACAAATCATCTTGTATATGACTGAACTAAGAAATGGCGTATTAAGCTATATGAAATCAAGTCCACCCATGTAGACTTCACCAATTAAAACACACTATTGTCCGATTTATGTAAATATATCAACGTACAAGGAATACCGTACCCGAAAACAGCGAATAACCTCTAACAGCCGAAATAGATTCACTTAAATGTCGATGGCTCTTTATGAAACGGGTGATATCCTCTCCTCTCTTTGATTAGTGCGAGTTACAGTTCTAATAATGGCTCTCTAAAGGCTGACGGATGTCCCCTCAATATCTCGCCTGGATTGCGACTTGATTTACAATCGTGGACGTTTTCTCCCTTTGTCATCGTCTAAATCTATCTATTCTTTGCCCTTTCTTCCCTCCTATGAAATACTCATACACGTACTAAGTGTATTACAATACCTTTACTTTTAATTACTTTACTAAGTTCACTGACTTTACGTTTCACTCCATTAAATTCATTTACCCAGTGTAACCTGTAAAGTAAATATAAAATATATACGTAACTGGCGAAGCGTGGGAGTATACTGCACTTCATAACCTCCCTATTCGGGGATTACAGGCGTATTGTTACTTGAATATAACAATTTGCATAAGCTTATAGGCATTTCAAAAGACGATACATTAATGTTTCGTAATATTTCCTATTAAAAGCAAGTGTAATTATTATATTAGTATAAGGATTACGCCTGGTGCCTAGACAGAGATCACCAAGTGCCAAATACCACTATCCTTACAGAGTCACAGACCTGTAGTGCTTATTGAGTGAGATTTAGATTGACTAGTCAATACACGAAACAGTTCTACTTAGGGGTAGCAAAATACAATTGAAAATAACACAAAAAGATTTTTTAGTTCTTTATAGATGTAATAAAAATGTTCATGACCTTTTAAGAAAGATAATAATCACTACATTTGCTCAATTAGACAATTAGATTACACAATGGAGCATTGTCATCATTCTTCTCTTCACTAGTTCTATCATCCATCACCGTAATATTAAGGGTTACCCAATTATTTTTGTTATAAATATAAAAGCCTTTATATACATAGGATAGCGTTACATTTGTGTGTAATAACGCAATATTGCTGACAACCCTAGCGGTAGACGTGTTGCGAATCCGTAGTTGTCGAGTAATTGTTTTCAGATTGGCCTCTGATGTGATTTATGCGCTTCGTGGTGCTTGAGCGACAGACACTAAGTACACAATCTTGGAAATATACACGCGCACATAATTTTTTTCTTACCGTTTGTGGTATCCACGGGCAGTAGTATACGCGAAGAGTAGAGCTATGCGCTGCGACCCCCAATGTCCATGCTCAGCGCGGGGATTATGGACAAAACCTCTCAGGAGAGATATTGGGCAGTGCACGCTTAGAGAGCCGAATGACTAATGTCATATATTTACAACTAACTGTGCCCGCGATTTCGTATTGAATTTAACAAATTGTAACATGAAAGTTATATCTAAGGTAGTCCTTATTACATCAGCTATCTGTCAGTGAAAGTTCTGTCAACAATGGCTCAGCCGTCCCAGAGATTAGATGTAACAAACAGACAGACGGAAAAAATAAAAAAAAATCTATTTCAAAAGGTATTAATTTAATTTTATAAACAGATACTCCAATTTCATTTATTTATTCAGATATACTAATACGGCATTATTCATGTGAAGATTTAACACAGGTAACGGATAGTATTGTTTCCGAACTACATTTTTAAAATATTTCATTTGTGGTGCTTCTCTATTTCATACGCAGATATAATAAACACAAATCGCATAGCCAAAAATTAGTAATATTTGAATATTTATTATAAAATACAAATGTATTTAATTTGAATTTAGTGTTATTCTACGTTGATAGGGGAGGGACGTTCGTATCATTAACCGAAACCACTTTTTATACTGCGAAACATTTGGAGAAATTATGTCGGACAACATTAGGGTCGCCCCGACGCGCGGACGCGCCGCTGACATTACCCTTCGCCCCGCCATTGGGGTCAGTGGGGCACTCGTTAGTGCAACCCGCTCTGTACTCGCTTAATTTCTTCTGTAATCTCAGCTAGCGTTGTATCTGATTATACTGTGCAAACAACTCGGGAGCGTAATGTCTGGCGTTTATTATAGATGTTGGTTGGTCACTCTCGACTCGCGAACGGGACGCTGCGGGTTGATTCTCGTTCGAAGGCAACATGTTTGTACAGGAGTGGTGTTTGTGTATGTAGGTGTAAAATAATGTGTGTCATTATGCATTTAGAAATACGTGCGTGTGTATGATGGTCAGCTATCTGGTTAACAATGTCCAAGCTGCTTCTAGTCTTAAATTTGAACGCTGTGTATGAGTTATTTTAATATATGAGTTTAATACTATTTCGCGTCTGTCATAATTTCATATGAACACATTTTAAGGGTTTAGGGGCAATATCAAGTTTCGCAGTTCCACCACCGGCCTTGTGACATACCGCTATTGTACGCTGATCTGCAGAATGAGAAGCTTAAGGCCACGGTCCGCCAGCTGGCCCACTGCGGATTAGCAGATGTAACATACATAAGAAAATATTATGGTAAGATTTGACCCTAAACCTTTGCAAGAACTGATGAAAATAAAAGCTAACGTATAATGCAGTTTAAATATATTTACTACAAAACCTTGGCTAAAAACCTAAATATGCTAGTTGTCTAGGTCTCTCGTTAGAGCAGGTCGAGACAGGCTGAAGATCTGACGATGCGACAATTTGGAATAAAATATGCCTGAAAGTAAATTCTCCAATATAATGCCGGTGTAGTGCAGTGCCCTCGGAATATTGGGTTGTGTTAATTAAATATAAAAAGCGCAACGCGATCTGTCAAAACTTTGCCTCCATTTTGTTTCGGCTGTTCAAAATAATTGAGAGGATGCGCCGTCAGCGAGCTGTGTTTAATAAAAGTTTGGCAAACTCACTCGCTGAATAAAAATACCAGCAAATTGTTATTTTACTAGAGGTTTTCGTAAAATAATTTTTAACCGCTATCGTTAACTAGCTTGCAGCTTACTACTCTCAGCAATTTCTGTTAAAATTCCTATAACAATATTTATTGAAAAAGTAAAAAAAAAGGATGTTCAATATTCAGTTTAAAAATTATTCATGATTTTATCTATGGTTGTGTTTATTTCTGGACTTGGTAGACTGAACTAATGACTAGATTAGAGTCACTAGACTAGGCTAGACACATTATGGTATTACACTTATTACGACACCTGATAAACAATAATAGTTAGGTTTACTGCTTTACTGCTGTTCCCTTACGTATCCTCCACAGGAACCTGCCTTAGGAACGCCCTTCCTGCATTATCCATCCTTCATTACTCTCCTACGGCTCTGATATTAAAACTGTATAGTAGAAATTTAAAAGAAAGGTCCGAAATAAATCATTAATAATGAAGGCTTTTAAATAAAAAAGCTCTTTAGCTCTTCTCAAAGAAAACCGGAAGAATGTTTTTGTATTTTAACGGTCTTGGAACTGATAAAATATTCAGTCTCTTATCTTAACTTATATTTCCATCTTATCAGCAGCTATGAAGGTATTTAGACTCATGTCCGCGTTTCTAAGACGTTCCGTAGGTAAATCTTTAGTGTGAAAGCAAAATCTGATCTAAGGAAGCCGCCGCCTCCAAGAAACGAACTCTTGCATTAATTTGTGCAGAGCAATGTAATGTCAGAGGGTCATGGAATTAAAAATATTCCTTACATTTCATGATTCTATTCCCGTTCATACTTCCGTAATAATCAGTGTCTACTGAAGCAATTAAATAATTCAATAATTTTGAACTGTGTGTATTATTTTTTTACCGGCATTGATAATTTTGAAATCGATTCCTAAACTGAATCCATAATGTTGCCGATTTTTATAGTTATATTGTGTTCGGTTAACTGATTTTAATACAATTGAATTCGCAAAAATCGCAAAAAGTTGCGAGAAAACAGAATACCATGCATGGAGGGAGTGATAAATTTAAGGATCATCTCAGGTCTGTAAGCATGTGTTTGGCACTTAATACTCTCTACCTAACCCGTAAGTCATCTAGCGTTAAATGATCACGCTAATAATACATAAGATCTCTTACACCTATAATATCCAAATGTTTCACCGGTTTCGTTTATGTCCCACTACGGAATAGGTGGTGAGTCTATTGCTATACAACGGGTCGATATCCAGACTCCGAGCCACTACTAGACAATCTAAGTATGAAAAATCGAATAGTGCTCGACCCGGGATCTATCCCCAGTACCTTCCCCAGATTGCACTCGCTGAACAACAATACCGACGGGGCAGTCGTAATAATAAATAGCGCATTTATGTACTCTCTATAATTTTGTTACACTGTGCAAGCTTTTACGTTTTAAAGTGAATAGGTAGAACCTCTTTGTGTAGTAAAACGAGG
>DWEI01004726.1:0-11416 GCA_018245875.1 Mysoria ambigua
TAACTGGTGAATCGTGGGAATGTTCTGCATTCCTCTGCCTACCCCTTCGGGGATTACAGGCGTGAAGTTACGTACGTATGTATACTAGGTATATTAACATGATAGTATTACGTATACTCGTATGGTAGAGTCGATAAGGGTTATTTGTTGTAGTAGTAATGCGTTTAATATAAAAATTGTAAAGTTTGTAATAACTTAAAAGCGCGTAATTCTTACCTAAATTAAGAATATTATGTCCCGATTAAAACAACTTTAGTTATATAAATGATGATAGATATAGATAATAATTTAAAACAATCTTAGTTACAATGTTATGTATTAGAATATACACACAGAGAGCTTGAATGCTTAAAGTGTATATTAATATTATATTATCACGCTAGATCCATTAAGGGGTAGACATAGCGCACCGAGTATCTAACATCTCTTGTCCGTATAGACCTGACGCCTCTAAAAATAAAACACCATAAAATAATTACATTCCTCGGTACGTCCGATACCATAGTTTACTGACGGAAAATAGAGAATTTAATTCCGATTAGACAATAGGAAATGCGTCACAAAACGAACGACGATCGGCTCAGTATCGCTTTTTGCGATTCTCTTTATCCATAGCAATAGAACGCCATATTATGAACGGCGATTTCATAGTGGGTACGAGGGAAAGAAAAGAAGCAGTGCGTTAATTATATTTTGCCAATCGTTATATTCAGACCCCCAAGAACAACGATAACAACAAGGAAAAAGTTACCAATAAGAACGAGATTTCTTCTTAAATTATCAAATGTGTTATTTGTGCAGTTATTAAAATTAACAAAATATAATTGCCACTAAATAGTGCCGATTATTTTTTTATAGCAGGCAGACTTTTAAATGATAATGAACTAACTATTCATAGGAGTTAACAAAAGTCACATTACGTAAATAAGTGAATATTAATGTCATTGTGATATACAAAATGCTAGATTTTTACGATTGATATAATACAAAGAAGTTTCATTTCTATATACCTAACTACATATATTATAAAGAATCTCAATAATATTATACAAAAATTTTCTATATGAAGACATTTAATATTAGTCTTGTTGTCCTAAATATTAATGTTATTATTATCGTTATATGGAATATAAATGTAACAGGACATTTTACTACTTTTGTTTAACCAATAAATATTATATTGGCGTTATTAATTGTACCAATAAATGCATTAATGTAATTTAAATCAAAATTAAAATAGAAAAACTGCATAGGTACAGAAAAACCCGAGTGCGTTAAGAACTAAAATGCACTAAAATCAAATATAAGTACCACGTTTTTCGAAATCCTGCAGTTAGGCAATCCATTTTATGTTTCTTTTTATATCGCCGCTGAAGAAAGCGGCGGCTTGGCTCAAAATGCGAATTCCGTCTCGATAAACGAATGCTTATGCAAATGTACAGAACGGAAGATATGTTAGGTCGAGTTCGATTGGTCAATGATACAGTAGGAATAAATTTACATAAATTTAATCGTGTGGATCCAGAGATTTAAAAGGAGAATTATTTTCAACAACAATTGCGATAGAAGTGCTTCACATTCTTATCATTACTGGCTAACTGGCTAAAATTAAGAGCAGATGAATAGATGTGTATTAGGTTTCTTCCACACTTCTTCTTAACCAAGCATGACGGTATATTAATTATAGAAGGATTACGCCAGGTTTGTTATTACAGATATTCTGGGCATTCTGGCTACCCTGAAAGTATCTTACTTTAACAGTTAACAACAATAAACTTAATCGAAAATTTTCTATCTATTCCGTAAAATACGTTAACAGTAAAAATTCTAGTTAATACTTCAATTTTATGAATATAGACATGTTATTAAAGAAATTTCCTGGTGCATAGTTTCTTCGGCGTAGTTGTTTCGGCGTAATACATATCTGAACAAATAAGTACTTTCTATATCGTGTAAACATTTTCGTGGCGAAATGAACAGGCATTTTTTTCACTCAAACACATGCGGCTCTTATAAGGTAAGATGACCAGCCATGTCTTTTTTATTTTGATTTTCTCTACATACATTCCATTTAAAATTACACGATTTTATGTCTGCTGTGTTGCAATAGACTCAATCTTTATTCCACTCGAATTTAACTCATGAAACGTTGGACTTTGGTGATATGCTAAATTGAAACGTACTACTCTCCTCTGCCTACCACTTGGAGGAATTACAGGTTTGATGTTACATAAAATTGCACGAGGTAGAAAAAAAAACGGACCGTTCCAGGTGAAGTCACTCACCGGCGAGACGGTATAAGCCTGACTGATGTTCGCTGACGAGTTGCGCATTTTAATAATGAAACTTAGAATAGCATTATGTTAAAAAGATTCCGGTCGTATTCTAGGAATTAATGATAAGAAACACATTTTTAATTATAGATTTTTTTCACCTCAATTAATGTTTCCTGAATAAGAAGCGCGTTAAGTTCATAAGAGATAAACATATTTAGCACGCGGTTCTCTCTGCGTACGCGTAAGCAAGTTACCGTAATGATACAATAATATTAATAATTTATTTTGCTTTTCATTTTCTGAATGATTTGTCATTCGAATTCAAAATTTGTAATACGTAGGCTGTACGTCAAAGCTAAGCTATACATAGATATTTACATACATAGATACCTAAACTATCGAAATGAACATTATTACATACTAGAACGATGTGTTTTACCTTTGCGCTACAGCTTATCACCGATAATTAAATTGCATTAATTATTAAAGATATTACAAATATATAACCAATGATATAGAGCAAATTTTCCATCACCAAAGAAAAATGTATCAAAGTGTGTGATTTTTTTAATACAATTTATAATGGTAGTCCTACAAGAGAGTGAATGCCGAGGTTTAGACTGTAATGATTACTGAAGATCACCCTGAAGGCTTGCCAGTTCACATTAAGAAACTTTCGTACAACATTAGCTAAGTTTTGAATGAGATAACTTGTCAATCACAGAATAAACAGAAATCAGACAAAGTTACACTGTATAGAAAACAAAAAATAAATGTTAAAGAAAATGTTTAAGAACACATTTACTGTATTCGAACGTAATATCACGTCTCATTCTCATAATATTATAAAATATAAGTACATTTATTAACAATTACATGTACATTAGTCATTACATCCATAGTCTTGCCATAAATATTGTTACAAAGAAAAAAAAATTATCGTACGTAACATTTATTACTATAACATTGTGTTAGTCGACTGTCTATTTGGTCGTGTTGGTTGCAAGCGCGATCGGCAGTCAATAACAGCACGCATTCTTTTTTTTATAAGTAGAGGACGGGCATGCAGTCCATCTGTTGGTAAGTGGCTACTGCCCATGGACATCTGTAATCAACCTCAGATAAGTCGACCACAGATGCGCCTCTACCCCTGAGGACTAAGTTGGAATGCCTCGAAAAAGTACGACTCCCTTACCACGCCCTTTAAACCAGATCATAGCATTAAGCGCTGCTGTTATAAAGCAGAAATAGGTGTAGCAGTGGTGCCTCCGGAGTCGAACCACAGAGGGTTCTACCAGGTTCTTTCTATGGAAAAATTCTTCACTGCCAATGATATGGATCGTTTAATAATTCCAAATTATAATGGCGTTTAGAGCAGGCCTTTTGCTTTCTTAAACTGATCATAAATCAAAATTCAGTGTATTAAGATCAGGATTAGATGACGGCCAGTCTTCAGAACTGATGAAGTCGGGAACGTTCGGTTCCAAGACTGAGTGGATCGAGCTTTATGTCCCGGCGCAGAGTTTTGCTGAAAGCATCATTCTTGGTTATTAACCATGGTGTTGATAAGGGGCTTAACAACACTATCCTTCTCAAGAATGATATCTTCATACACTTTTGCTGATGTTTTGATGCCTTTTTCACAAAAATATCGCTCAGTCACTCCTTCATAGCTAACATCCAGCCCTATCATCATTGAAATCGGATAATGCCAGGTTGTACTGTGTTTACTAATTGGAAAGCTTCTTTTGAGCTTTTAGCATAAGTACGGTCATTTTATTTGTTAAAATATTGTTCAATTGTAAAAATATTCTTATCCGTAAACAAAATTTTTCTGTGAAATCCTTTTGCGTACCGCTTAAGTAATTGTTTCTATTTCATCACCCAATTCTTTTTTAAATATCAGTTAAGAAATGACCAGTGTATATCTAATAGCCCAAAAGTCTTAAATCATCTTTCAACATGCGCGACATGGTTGTAGGTATCATCTCCCGAGATAATTTGGTTTGTTTATGATAGAATTTCAAACATTTTTACCCTCTACGACTTTGATCGCCTATTTAGTAGAAACACTACGTGAATGGCCAGATTCGTTTCTGTCACAAATAGAGGAGGTTTTGTTTTACCTATCAACAGCCCAGGAGACGAACATTTGACTAATACCAAGCGTATGGAGCATTTTAAAAATTGTATTCGGCTCCACACCTACCCCCACCCCACACACACACACCCCAGTCCCTTTTAACATCACAAAATATGTTTCAATATATTGACGCGAAAATAAAAAACACAAAAAAAACAATCTTATGTAAATAACAGATTCCAAGTTCAAAAGTAATATTTTATTTAATTTTAAATGTAACAGAATTTATGGCCAAATTAAGCCAATACTGTATGCATACATAGATGAAGTGTCCGTACAACTGATTTTAAGATGAAATTTAATTTCAAGTTCTGAAAGATGATTTTAAAGTAAAGTATCATTTTAAGTTTCTCCAAAAATACATGGACTAGTATACATTTTAATGAAAAATTGCATTAAAACATCTCATACTTTCTGCTTCCCTAATGGTTTCTTGATGAAATTTCTGAAAACAAAATAAAACGCGAAACAGGAACGGGCGTTTCGGGATTTTAAATTTTAACGAAGTTCCTTTAAGCTTTCGTGGCAGACATTTTAAGTTGTTCAGTGCACCGTCGTCGTCTGTAATACTGAACGTACATAAAAGTAATTTGACGGGCATAAGTCAATCAGTCGATTGGAATATCGCATGCATTTATTCTTATGAACGTTACATAACATCACGCATGTCATCCTCGAAAAGGTATTTATAGTAGTGCAGAGCACTCTCACGTTCCACCTGTTACGTTTACGTCTCTCTATAGAAAAGGTAGCACTTGCAACCGACAGGGCCAACGACGCCCTAACAGCCTTCCCTATCGCTTAACAAACAAGCAACTCACGTATTTATGGTGCAAACCCAGTAAACAGTCGTTATACAGTTATCTTAAAAGTTAAGAATAAAATTGTAAAGAAATCAGAGGCTACAAATCAACAATATTAAACCTTAAGTACATTTCAATAAAACAAATCTTTATCTACCTTTAGTTCTGTTTGTCTACCTTTAGTGCTTTTTCTCTACCCATAGTACTTTACTTTTCTCTTAGTAGTATTTCTGTACCTTTAATAGTTTTTATCTATCTTTAATATTTTTTCTATCGTTAGTCATTTTTCTCCATCTTTAGTTATCTCCTCTACATCATAACGGACCTCTTATCACGACACAATTTTCACCGGCTCATTGTAAGTGACAAAACACGGCACACAATGTAAAGAGCGAAACGAAAAATTTTCCAAGTAACAAACGTACAAAACCAGGCTCGTCACGTCCTGAATCAACAGCGGCTCTACGTGAATGGAAATTGTATCTCATTTCTGGTTTGTACAGGTAGCCGGCGCGCCGCGGCCGCACGCCCCTGGGCGCTGATGTCGGATCTAACAACGCGTGTGTTTTTTAATGTACAAATCGTTGCGTACTATCTTTGTTTTCCTCAATCTTATAATATTTTCGCAGGCCGAAATCGGGTTTGTTGTTAAAAAAAGCAAATTTAGTATAATATGAGGGTGGTCGCGAACAAAAAATTCTGAGCGGGCACGAAGGTAATGAAGAATGTAGGTGTAAGTCTGTAAAGATATATACATATATTCAACTCTCAGTACCTTGCTACCTACTGGTTACCACAGGTCCGAAACTATACTGAGCAAAGTGAATAAATATTGGCGAGTTTTTCCTGTGCAATCATGTGTACAAATGTTTAGGAATTTTTAAAAAATAAAATAATTTTTCTCTCTTAAATTCGGTATGAATAGATTATATAATCTCTGAACGGAATGACCCATATTCACATATTACGCTAATCATAGATCCTATTAAAATATACCAATGTTTAAATTGATTTACTATTATAGAAAATAAAGCTGCTTGATTACATTCCATATAACATAAAAGTATTATGCACATATGAAATGTACCTTATAAAATATAGTTTAGAATAAAATATCTTAGCGTAATCACCACGCATTAGACATATTATCAATAACGTGACATTTTGACTGTATGAAACATATCCATTAATCTTAATCGTGTATTAATGCTTTTAGACAGATTGATAATCGGATCAACATATTGTTATAAATAACAAAGTTTGTTATGTGATTGTGCTACATTGATTAATGAGCCAAGAACAGCACGCGTGGCGTATATTTTGTTAGCTATCACGAGCGATGTCACAAGTCAGCAGAAATCAACACAGTCAACTAATACTGTTATTGTTAGCGTCTACTCACACGTGATATATGTAGTTGCCGAATATTAAATATATATTTACTCATTTTCTTATATTATAGTGAAAGAGGCGTCTTGAGTAACTTTTAATATAATTATTATTAATAATAAATTAATACTGTTTTAGGTTTATTTATAATTCAAGAGAAATATTACATAACTAATGCGTAGTAATCTTTATACTGATTTTTATGTATACAGCCTGATGATTTTTATGTATACTGACCTTACCATTTTTATGATTAAATAATTTAATCATAAAACCTATTCCAGGAGTTAAATAATATCTTACGTCAGTTTTTAATTCCAGGAAATCGAAAATCTGTTATCAAAGTATTATAACTTATTTTGCTGTAAAGGAACATAAATATGAGCCCGAGGCGTAACAATATGGAAAAAAAGATCAAACCGTTTCTCTTTATTACGCGTTCTATGTATAGATGCGATCAAACACAAATGTGAATGGGCGGCAAAAAACAGGAATATTATTTTGAAATCATATTTAAAACCAATCCGAGAATTTCCTTACATTATTCTAATATTACTTTTATTTCCTTATTTAATTTTGTAAACGTTAATACATTCACTAAAAAAAAGTCCCAAATTTTTGAGGTCCCTTTGTATATTTTACTTTTATAACTCTCTATCTGTCCATTACTAGACATACGTCTCCCACAAAGGGCCCCATTTTATGAGAGTTTTCGCGCTTAATCGCGACGTTGGTTGGTCGTGCTGCTTAGAGATCTTATAGACCAAGTCCACTCAGCGAACAGAATATTCTACCACGCCTATGTAAGTTGCGCTACATCGCGATCAGTCGCCGTGAACCTTCCTGTTATTCAGTAGTTGACAGTTATAATTATCGTCTGATTTTCAATGTAACAGCATAATTAAGAAGATTACTAAGCAAAAATTAAATACCTGTAATTATCCAAAGTTGACAATTATTGAAAAATTACAAATTGAAAAATGACAATTTGTTCATATTTATTATTCTCCAGGCATTTCAAACTTATAGCATGTTGAAAATTTTTGTTTGCTGTTTGATGATTGGCAAGGATTATTGAGTATTGTTTATTCAACTACAACTGGCTAGGGTGAACTTAGTACTGTGACGTATTCTGTACCACGAATAATGTTAAATAAATAATTTAAATTATGCATAATCGGAATTACCCCTTATTGCCTCTTGTCAAGTTTGAACCCAGAAACTATAGCGTCCATCCCTTTTTGCATGAAGTTTATAACAATTTATCGCAACTATTAAAGTTTTTAAAGACACTTTTTAAAGTTGCACGTTTTTCAATTTTCCACGGAACGTATTTGTACTTTGTAATCCTATTTATATTTAACTAATATTTAAACTACCTATCTGCAGTTTACAATATGAATTATGTGTATCAGAGCATGTTAATTAATTCAAAAGTTTTAACACCTCCCTAAGCTCTTCGCGACACCTTCAGTCAAGGCTTCGGTGAACACTTCGAAACAAAACTTAAATCGATCGCTCTAATGTGTATGACACAGGAATTGCAACGCGCTAGCTGCTTTAAAGACTACCGGAAAATGTTTTCCTGAATACTATTTCATGTATTTACTGGATACTATTTTGTATAGCCTGACCCGGTCGGACATTACTAAGTTTTTATAACTTTAGATTTTCTAGTAGTACATGATTTAGATTTTCTAGTAGTGGTTCGGAGTCTGCTAGTGATGGTTCGGTCTCCGCTTTCCTCTGCCTACCTGTTCAGCAATTACAGGTGGAAAATTACGATAAAAAGAAATATTTTGTGTTTACAATACATTTTACATTCATTTGTAAATCTCATTTACATGAATCTTTTGAGACAGCGACACCTATGCAATGAATCCTCAAAGAACTCTAAATTCGAAATTGTTTTAGGCAAATTAAAATGTAAATTGATACCGGCTTATACCGGAAGTCATATTACGTAGAAATCCTCGTAATATATGACATTGGATTATATTCCGTCCACTTGCTTTTGAATAAATTGCCATCAAATACAATATACAAAACCGATGTCATATTAAGTTATTTTCAAGAAATTATGACTACTTTACGTATTAACTATTATATGATTAAAAGATTCATATTTTACTATCTTAAATAACTTCTTATAAGTCAAGAAACCTATGGAAAAATATTTATAGAGGATGAAACTCGGGAAACTTGACTACATCCTAAAAGTTTTCCAACCACTTACTCGACGCGTGTGTGAAAGATTGATGACATGGAAAAGGCAAGCGGTGAAATAAATTGATCGCGGTTTAAAAGTATCGTTCCGGCTCCATACGCTTTTGTTAGTGGGTATCATGTAAAAATTATATGTTTATTTAATCGGATATTTTATGTAATCGATACATCTCTACATTTTTGACTGCTTCGTTGGTCACGTGGAACGAGCCTGGGGTTCGAATCTCAGGACACTACTGGATTAGTCTAACTTAGATTTTATAATACTGGCTTGGAGTGTGGATATGTGCCCGGCGTATGGCAATGGACTCACCACCTATTCCATAGTGGGACGTTGACGTAACTACATCATATTATACTACACTCCTCTGCCTATATCTTCGGAGATCCCAGGCGTGGTGTTACGTTTTCGCTTTAAATTACTAGGCAAATGAATGCCTGTATTCGTAATAGTTCCAATACACGCACGAATAAACATACAATTTGGACCGATACGCCCCTATCGGGGATAACGTTCCAGTTTTAATAAACGATACTAAATTGTGTATCAAAGACCAAAATCTGTATTTTTTATTTATATTTGAATCGAGTCGGTCGGAATGATTCGGGTGATAGGAAAACGTGATACGGACGAGCGATCGCCGTCTATCAGACATTCGGACCGAGAAGCCGTGAGTTGAAAGCGCGAAAAGTTTGATATGAATCGTAAATCGAAGAATAATTTCTCAAATTAACAACCGTTACATTATTTCCATGATTAACATGCAATCGTTTCGCCAGGTTCTTTATAGGATAGGTAGAGAGCATCGAATACCAAAGATATATAAGCTTGCAGATCCAACGTACTTCTACATTAAATACTTTCATCATAAACGCACAGCTGTGAAGTGGAGCTCGCGGCTCGACAAACGTGATGGATACGCCACGAAAATTATTATTAATACGCCTATTAAGGGAACGGTAAAGGTATGATTATGAAGTAATTGCAAAATACATATGATAGTTAAAGAACTATCTTAAGAATTAATTAATTAAATAAGAAGAATTAAATAACATTAAACACTAACACGGATACACCGTACACGTACAATACATATGCACGCACGTACCACACACATACATACACGCCGTAAAATTAATATTTAATTAACATTAAATAGTTACGCAAGTAACGCTAATTTATTACTCGACAGTGCACAACAACAAAACTTTCAATCTCGTGGGAACAGCGAACGGTAATATTATAAAATATATCGTGTTTTAAAGTAAACACTCTCTTAAATTTTTACAATGCTGATATTTAGAACACACTTCGGACAGGCGTCGTCTAATCGAACTTTAAGAAGTTGGATGAAGGACGATGGAATTTTTGAACACCCTCCCTCGTGTCAGCGCGAGATTGGATTCACGGTAATGTTGTCAAACTTCAAAATTACCGACGGATTAAAATATATTGTTAAAAACTTCGAGAATTAATTGAACTGAAAAACGATGCCTCATAATTAAAGATACGTGACAAAAACTCTTTGTAGTCCTTTTAATAATATTACCGACATAAAATATTGTAAGATTTGGCACAGGTTAAGTTCAACGAAGACGAGGAGTATAGAAAGCGAACCAATATATGTTATAATTATAATCGAATGTGTTACAAATGTATATAACAAAATAAAACACTCATTGTTAGTAATGAGTAGAGCTATAAATAAGCCGACATTAGAACCGTTCAGTCCTTATATATTGATACTGCCAATTTGAACTTGAAACGTTCGAACTTTCAAATTCAGTAATTTGTGTTCGAAGTTCGGTCTTTCCGGCCATCGTAAAAATAAAATTTATAATGGTGTTTATAAGAAATCTATCATTGTACGTGGTATAAAATTTTGAATGAAGTTTTATGACTCATATTGTTTTCTATTGTGTTCCTAACTAATGATTACAATGTGTATTTACATTTAAACCAGAGATCCCTGGCTACGGGTAAAGCATTAACTGTGGCCCAAAAGCCAGATGAATTAACGAATAACGAGTAGTTAAATATAATTTTAAATACAATTTTACTAATAAAATTAAATTATTTATATGCATTATTTATTGATAGAGTATTTCATTAAACACTCGGGTTCACGTTTAGTGTGTTTATAGAAGTTTGTTCAAACATAACTAGTGGCGTTATTTTAAAATATACATGTGGACCCTGGCGCTGCTGAGTCCCACCTCTATATGTATTTGGCGCAGATTAAAAAGTCAATAATATCTCCGGGCATTCGGATTATTCCAACTCGGGCGCCAAGCTGCGCACATTTTATTACCGCTCACATTGAAATGTGAGCTTTTAAACTTTGGATTTTATTAAACATTCTCTATTCATATGTAAAATATAAATGTTATTAAGGTACGTATTACAATTTTTTTGTAACTTTTCTTTTCCAAAAGTAGCCCAAATATGTTATTGGTTTTCATATTGAGTGTAGAATTTCAAAATCATAAAATTCAAATTAAGAATTTTCAGATTCACTACTATACAGTAATTTCAATTTAAATTCATTTAAATAGATGAAAGTACATATGTGTATATG
>DWEI01004727.1:0-11415 GCA_018245875.1 Mysoria ambigua
TGGTGGAGGATGTGCAGGGCAAGCATACGAGGCCGTCATTTTCATTTCAGTTTGTTTTTAAAATTCGACCAACCTATGCCATAAAACCGCCTTAAAAAATTATCATCATTCACGAATTTCTGCACATTTTCCAATTTATTAAATCCACCGAAATTGACCGTAAATGCAATTACGAGGGTAGATCAAGGCTTCACAATTGTCTTATTTACATCCCACATGTCATCCTTGTTGACATTTCAAATACAGCATCCTCGGTGATAAGGTAATAAAAACAAAATCTGATATTACATGAAAATACTTATTATTTGATGTTCACTTCAATATTTGCACATATCGTTACCGTGAGCATGATATTTACATATATGATGTAACGTGCGTCTCAGTGTTGAGGTCATACAGTAAGAAATAAAAAATGTCATTAAAACACTTGCATTAGTAATATTTTTCTATTTATAATAAATAATTGTAGCTTCGTTTTAATTTGATGAATTGTGATTATTAAAAACGAACTTAAATTACACTATATGTTTTTAAGCGGGACATATCAAAGTAATTAAATTATAAACTCACAGGTTATAGAGGTAGCCGTAAGATCCGAGATACCACAAAAGACTAGTATGTAGCAATACTTGCCGCGACTCTTGTGTTCACTACTTTTTCATGTAAATATGTACATGCGATCACAAACGTGGCCTTCTTTTGACTATTCTGATCAATTCAAATGCGATTCGCGGCAGGCGGGAATCGTGGGAGCATGCGACAGAGTTGAAATGTCCTGTGAATCGTCTCTTGCGTTTACTGATTAACAACCTATTGAATTTGGTCGCATATTGTGTGAGAACGACAAATCGACAAAAATAACGTAGTGACGTCACAATGTTTCGATACCGCTCAGCTCGACTATTCCAAGGCCATGTTTATTTCTTTCGCCGTGACATCATCCTTTCTGGGGGCCGAAGCACTGCCGAAATGTTAAACATGCACAAGTAACATCTAAAGATTATCTACCTATTATATAATAATATATAACTTTATTGTCAGTAAACATAATTTATTAGACTTAATATTTTAAAAGTTCCTACTTTTAGTTTTATTAAAAGGTAGTCGTCTAGCTATTTAAACAATCAAGTGAAATCTGTGTCATAAATTTAATATTTATTTAAGACGAAATATGTTTACATTACAATTTATATCAGCGAATACTGTTAGTAACTGATTGGAAACTAGTGAGGTAGTCATAAAAACTTTGCAATGGCAAAATTGACAAATAAGTATGATTGTGCCACAAGACAAGTTATTGAAATAAAGTTATATATGAGTCTAATAGATAAAACTGAGCGTTTAACTTTATTTACTCACGATCTATTCATATGGTTGTTTCGTGAACGCCAATAAATGGCTTACTAAAAAGATAGGAGTTCAGAGCAATATCTGTCATGAAAAGTCGCAGTTTTCCAGGATGTTAGATGTGTCAGCTGTGAAGATGTCACACTGTACAACTTTATTGTCAAAAAATTACATGCTGCGTTGTGTTTGTTGCACGTTATTGAAACTGTTGTAATTGTACAAAAATGTGTACTACGGAGAAAAAACCTGTGTTCAGGGACCTTTGCGCTGACGATCCCGATCCAGAAGTATCGGAAATAGAGTCGTTTTGTGTGAATTGTCACGCTAACGTACGTATTTTACGAATATTCTGGAAAGCATGATAATTTTAAAATTTTATTCTGGATGCATTGGGTAATTTTCAATCTGTTGTCCTTTAGGAAATGATTTATGGTGTTATTCTGGGTGTACAATATCATATCGTTAATTTATCGATTAAAATAATCATGTTGTATTTGCGGTATAACCTATAATCGTAAAAATTAATCGCTCAAAAAAAATTACATAATTTTAAATTTTGTCTGCTCCAGGGTGTGACTCGTCTCCTGCTCACCCGGATACCTCATTATAAGAATGTGGTTCTCATGTCATTTTCTTGTGAAGAGTGCGGCTTCGAAAACAATGAGATCCAGCCTGGTGGAGCCTTTGCCGAGCTTGGTGTTAAGTACGTCAATTAGATATCAATCGTTAACTGTAAGAGTATGGTTAGCTGGACACAGACTGTCTCGTATATATTGTAATGTTGAATAATAATAATATCATCATCAGCCTGTATCAGCGCACTACTGTGCAGAGGTCTCTTGTAGATCCCAGAACACAGCTTTGTTCACCATTTGTGCCCATGGAAAATAACCCATCTTAGCACAATACTAGTAATAACACACAACATCACACATGTGATCCCCCAAGAAGTAGGAATAGAAGTGTATTATAACTTATGTAACACATTGATGGTTCACGGTTGTGGCCTCCACACGCATGCGGAGCAGTGGTGTGCGGGGAGCGGTGGACTGAAGAACTCTGGGTAGTGTGACAATGGGTGGTTATGTAATGAACAGGTGGCAGCTGCGTGTGGAGACAGCGGCAGACCTCAACAGGCAGGTGGTGAAGAGTGACTACACCAGCGTTAGGATACCGGAGCTGGACTTTGAGATCCCGGCACAGAGTCAGAAAGGAGGTAAGCACATATTGGCACCGTCCAGTCCATAACCCTTTGTGACTGTCATACAATATCCCACAGGCCACTGATCTACCTTGAGATATCTCCACCGGCCTCCACTGACTGAGGAGCTGCTGGCTCTACCCTGGCTGTCACATTCAGTGTGCATGTATAAGGATATACAATAATAAATACCTTCTGTTATAATTCCACCAAACTTGACTGCCTCAATGGTGGTGATGCTAGCAAGTGTGACTGCTGATCTGGAGGTCCTAGGTTGGTTTCCCGGGTCAGGCAAATTTTTCCAATATTACATTTCTAGTAGGGCAGCATGTGGTGGGACGTTACTCTAGCAAACATCGTAGCATTCTGGATGTGCCCTAGAAGAAGCCTACAAGGTACATCCACATCTCCTGAACACTTGTGCCCTTTGGCTGTGGATGGTCACCCATACATTTATCATGAGCAGTGCTAACTGTTCCGTCTCTGTGAAATTATCTGCGTTAGAGCACATTTGGGATAAACTCAAATGGGTGTATGCATATGTGTATTATACTAAAATATGGTGATCCTGAAACATGCTGTGCCCCATCTAGGATTACATGCTCGAGCGTCCCAAGCTTTGATCCTGGTTTTTCTTTTGTTTGTAGACATCACTACAGTGGAGGGGATCATTGCGCGCGCTATGGCAGGGCTCGCACAGGACCAGGCGGTGCGCAGGGTGGAGCACCCAGAGGCGGCCGAGCAAATCGACGCGTTTGTGGACCGGCTCAGACAGCTGCAGTGCTTGGAGAAGATGTGGACCTTGGAGTTGACAGATATAAGTGGTGGGCGTTGTCAATTGGAAGTGTTGTCTCTGTGGGAACTGCTCTGTCGCGGGTGACTACAATAAGGTCTTGTCTAAAGTGTCGTGTCAGGAACCTCATAATTGTTTTCTTGTTGTAGGAAATTGTTTTATTGAAAACCCGGAGGCGCCCAAGAAGGACCCTCGCTGCGAGAGGAAGGACTTTAAGAGGAGCAAGGAGGAGAATCATCAGCTGGGTATATTTACACATGAGGAGGTCAGTGCTGTGTACTGTACTACACCGGCTAAAGATGTAAAGTTGGTACAGCGTTAGGATAGTTTTGCTTTGCAGACAGAGTCACCCTATATAAATACTTTATTTATTTATTATATATTTTGTGATTACACAAGGAGAATATTGTTAAGGGTGTTGTAGTAAGAAGGGTGTAAGGGTATAGGAAGTATCCCATGAAGTTTGACCAGCCTGCCCTGTTGGTTGACATTATTGGTAGTTAGTGGTACATCACAATACATAGATGCTGTACTGGTTCCAAGGTGCTAGTTGTAAGGTAGACATGATAACAATTTGTAGATGGTCCATTTTTTTTCTTAGAACTTTAGCTTAGCTGTGCCAAAATTCTTAGCTTAAAACATTCAAATGGATTGACAGAATAGTTTTTCCATTAGCTTCCAATTAGTTGTTTATAAAAAGCTAATAAGATGTTTGATTCAGTGACATCTTACTGTAGTGATATCATTTAGGATGTAGTAAGGTACTCCGGCAGCCTCGACTCTGTTGCTAAGTGCCGGTGTAGGCTTGCTGTCCATGCTGATGATATAAAGTCTATGATATACAGCAAATACGCACATTTGCAAACATTGACGCGGCTAGCACGCCTGTGTAGTTCTGGCTCGAAAAAATGAAATTGCACACAACTACTTTTTCAAGTGGCTAGATGTAACGCCGCCCAGCAACGCTTGCCCCTCACCGCCTCGCGCAGCGCCCACTCGCTGACAAACCGAGCCGCCCCAGGCCGCACAGGCGTCACTAAAGATGTGTTCGTATCTGTTGCACGATCGCGTAGGAGGAGGTACGTGCCGCCCCCTCGGCCCCCTCGGCCTCCTCGGGCCGCTCGTCGCGTGCACGGGCCCGGGCGTGCTCGCTAACCGGAGCACGTGCACCGTCGTATTACATTGTGCACTACTTCAACTACTCTAATTATTGTTTGTCATTCTTCATTAATCACTTTCAATGTTTCCTTGCGGTGCTCATTATTTAACTTTGTAAATGCAGTACGCGGGAAATGGTCATTGTTTAATTTTAATGACCAGCCCCCTTGCCCACCCGTCGGCCGCCCCTCGCAGGTGGCGCAGGCGGCCCCGGCGGAGGCGGCGCCGGCGCTGGCGGGCGCGCTGACGCCGGCGGACCCGCGCGACGGCGCCTTCGAGCAGATCGCGGCGGACGAGGTGCTGTGCTTCAGCACCAACTGCCCCGAGTGCAACGCGCCCGCCGCCACCAACATGAAGCTCACCAGTCAGTGTCGTGCTGCACCACCGTGCCGGCCGGCGCGCGGCGGCGCGCTGTACCCTGGCGTCTGTCCGCAGAGATCCCGCACTTCAAGGAGGTGGTGATCATGGCGACGCTGTGCGACGCGTGCGGCCACCGGACCAACGAGGTGCGAGCCGCGCCCCGCACACATGGCTTTGTTGTGTCTGGCTGTAAAAAAAAACATCTATTTAATTACATGTATATATGTAGTGTATCAGTCGTCTGGTTACCATACCACAGGCTCCCTTGACGCTTACTTTAAGATCAGGCGGCCGTGTGTGGAGATGTCCCTAGATATTATTGTTAGTTCCTTTGATAGCTCGGTAATGTTCGATGAGCAAGTCCGACTGTATGATGGTATACCTGCAGCCTGCAGCCGCGTAGGGTGGGCTGGGTGCTCGCCGGCGACGGTCCCACCGCCGTCGCCGTCAGCCCCCGTAGCCGCCACTGGCTAGTGCGAATTAATAAAACTTGGTGGTACTTAGTCCTGGAACGAGTCCAGGGTGCCGGTCGGTCGTCGTGTCGACCACTAGTGGGCCAAGGAGAAACTGAACCGCTCCATTTAAACGTTACTAGAGCAGGTTAAACGTTGGTAAACACTTGCAGGTGAAGTCGGGCGGCGGCGTGGAGCAGCGGGGCGTGCGGTTCGAGGTGCGGGTCGCCGGCCCGCAGGACTTCTCCAGGGACATCCTCAAAGTGAGCGCGGGCACAGGGCGGTGGGCTGCCGCTCGAATAATGACTCGGGAAGATCATTTTGCGGGAGAACCGCGTAAAATATAAATGCCGACTGTACCAAACACATGAGCATTTTATGACACCACATGGATATTTTTGTCCTGTAGGTATTTGAGTTTATATCACATTATAATTGGGACTGTCTCGGATTAAACTGTACCATTTACTTAAAGTTGATGTGCTTCGTGGCTAATGTACCGGCGCTCGCGCGCAGTCGGAGACGTGCAGCATGAGCATCCCGGAGCTGGAGCTGGAGGTGGGCGGGCGCGCGCTGGGCGGCCGCTTCAGCACGCCCGAGGGGCTGCTGCGCGCCGCCCTGCAGCAGCTAGCCGCCGCGCCCGCGCTCGGCGACGCGCCGCTGCCCAGCCGCCGCGCGCTGCACCAGTAACGTCACCTTCTCCGTCGCCCTCCCCCTCTCTCTCGTCACTTGCGCTCGGACCGTTGTGACGACCGGCCCGGAGCCCTCGTACTCCACCGCTAGTCCTTCGCCCTCTTCATGTTTAATGCTCTTGACGTCTCGCACCCACACCGCGTGACCCGCTCGGTCTCCAGTGGGGTCCGCGGGCCGATGATCGACCGCCCGATGCGTTGGCTGCCCAGGTTCATGGAGAAGGTGGAGGAGGTGCTGGAGGGCCGCCGGCCCGTGCACCTGGTGCTGGACGACCCGGCCGGCAACTCGTACGTGCAGAACCTCAGCGAGGACCCCGCCGTGTTCGACGACGGTACGCGCCGCGGACCCCGCCGCCTAGTGCTCTACTGCCAAGTCTGCCGCGTGCTCCTCGTGGGGCGGCGACAATAACCCGGTAGCACACCCTACTCCGAGCGCGCGCTCGCCCAGTGGCCGGCACAGCGCGGGCCGGCGCCGCGACGGCGGCTCCCGCTGCCCGCGGCCGCCTCTCGCTGCCGCGTCGCTGATAGCGACATCAATGTTCAAATCAATATATTGAAAAATATATCATTACTTTTGATATTTACATTTCCCTGTGTGTTTTTGTGTAAATTTACCACTGGCTGGGGCGCGCCGGCTACCACAGCATCGCATTAGCCAGCGCTTGATCACTATTGCCTATCAACCTCATGGAGAATATTGTTTGATCCGAGCAGGTCTCAAAGTGACTCACTACGAGCGCACGTTCGAACAGAACGAGGAGCTGGGCCTCAACGACATGAAGACGGAGGGGTACGAGCAGGACAGCTGAGGAGGCCGGCCAGGACTCGGCCGCCGCCCGCCGTGCGCCGCCGGGACGCACGCGCAACGCTTCGTGGTGGCCAATGATAACGACCGGCCAGCGTGTACAATGTAGCCTGTGAGGGCCGAGCTGGCCACAGTGCAGGTCGGGCCCGACACAGACCATGTGCCTACTGGTTGGCTATCATGCAATGTATTGCTGTGGCCTTCCACTGCACCTACATTTAAAGGAGAGCAGGATGCGGCGCCCCGGGCGAGCGCCGGGGTCTACGTAGCACTGCACTGAACAGCACGTGGCGGGTCCTCGCGCCGGACGCTCTGGGAGCTGGTCGGCGCCGCGCGCGGCTGGCGGTGACTGCCGAGCGACACGCACTTGTAGCACGACCGTCTGTGGGTCTGTGTGTGGCTGTACTGGTGTCGACATATTTATACGGAGTTGTACAGTAGGCGACAGCACGGACGGGCCAGTTTGAACATCTGTTACATTGTACTCGGTTATGTTCGCACAGCCGGAAGCACGGGGACGTCTCGTCGGACGCCCCGCAGCGGCGCCCGGGCTGCGGCGTGCTTCTTGCCAGTTCCTTTTGCTTTGTTTGTTATAATAAAGTTGGGGCTGTCATACTGTATGTAACATTTTGTACCTTTTGATAATGCAGTGTAATATGAGTGTAGTATTGAAGTGCTTAGCTGCGGATAGCCGCGGTACGGGGGGCGTTAGCGCCGCGGGCGCCGCTGGCGCGGGGCACTTCGGGCGGACCTCGCGTCCCGGCCCTGACCCGCAAGCTACGTCTGCAGGTCTCGTGGCGCTTGCCTCAACATAGGAAGTCGTGCCACCCGAGGGCAGGAACAAATCTATGGATATAAAATTGATTGCTTCAGATGCTTGCATCATGTGATACTTTTTATGCAATTATTTAAAGCGAGAGAATTATTTAAATGGAGAGAGCTCTGTGATCAACATACAACGCGCACAGAAACAGTTTCAAGATGTCTCATGAAACTGTTTCTGTACTTCTGATGTTGTGTCATGTTAAAAGTCATGATATTAAATTGTACAAAGAAAACACTGAGTTTTATTTCGTGCATTGACGCAGTGAAATTTGACTTTAAAAGAGATGCAACTTTCTTTAAAAGGTAAAATGTCATTTATATGATGTGGCAGTAAGTCGTAAAAACAAATGTCCAAAAGTGTTTAATAGGTAAAAGTTCGGCCGCCATACAGCTAATATCTTAAAACGTTTTAATTTGAGCCTTATGTTGGAAATTAAACTGTGTAATCTAATAAGTTCACGCCTGGAATTCTCGAAGAGGTAAGTAGGGAACTGTAGTATGCTCCCACGGTTCACCAGTTACATTTACGCCCCACTATGTAACAGGTGGTGAGTCTATTGCCATGCGTCAGCATTCAAAAGCAACCCTATAGGTAATTAGAAAAAAAAATCTTACGAAAATGGAACACTTGCTATAAAAAAAATCTTACGAAAATGGAACCTTGCTATACAGAAATAAATATTACTGAATGTTCTCCAAACTTAAATAGTTAAATCGCATGATTATCGAAATGGTAACATTAATCTATGTCACTGTCATTAGGTATTTCTGAAAATGTAGCCGTCAGTGCTGTCATCTCTCACAACAAATACATAACCAAAAATATTCAATTTATTTATATAACATTTTGCAGCACGTTAAGCCAAAGGATACAAGGGCGTAATTAATGCCCAAAGGCATTTTGTCCCAGTCATCCCTGGCTGATGAGTAGAGCATGTCGTAGGCGCACAGTTAACTAGGACCATATACAATGGAGGAAAAGGATAAAGAGACGGAGAAAATTCTTCTGCCTCATCATGAGCAACAGAAGCTGTGCCTGACACGGCTTCCGTACCGACAGGGGAGGAAATTGACTGCCGTGAAGGTAAAACATGATACAATATTGTAGTAGCTCATCAATCGCGTAATCATAGAATAAACTGTGCACTGCAGTGTTGAAGTGCTGTGCTAGTCTAGTGTCTGAGATCTCCTCTCCGGGCGTTGGGATACAAATCCTGGCATGCCTAACTGATCACACAAGGTTTATGCGTTTTTAAAAATTAATATCTCTTGTTAGAATAGAATAGTGAAGCAAATCATAGCGACGAACTTTTATACCAAAAAGGTTTCTCTATTGTTCATTGCTACGTGTGTATTGTGTTTCTTGTTACAAGAGCAGGGTGGCTGACTGCAGCTTGTCTTGTCTTCATTCAGGAAGCTGTCAGTGTTGTGTAGTGGTGTGCGCGACAGTATTTTACTGTTCCAATCAACTTATACTCACACAACTCTGGTGGGAATCGAAATGATTAAAAACATTTATTTTATTTGCATTATAGAGTGCTAGCATTATTTATCTTCAAAACTAAGCTTCACCAACAACACTAGCCACCAAGTTGTAGAGGAACTTAAAAATTACAGAACAATGTTACTGACTTTATCTTGTCTGATTGTATTTAACCTTTGTAGGCAGAAATTACTTATCCCTGTGTGGTATCTATAATGCAAATGTTCCATTCAAATAGAAATCATAAAACTAGTCATTTGGACTTAAATACTAGAAGCCTGAATCGCACACTGATTTATCTCCTAGGTGCTGAGACATACGTTCAGATGTGTTGCCCATATTTTGGTTTTTCTGGTTAACTAGAGAACTCACAAACTTGTCAATCATTCAGTGAGCCAAAATTCACCTGAACCTGTCATTCCTGCACGTGGGCCTCCTATTGCTACAGTGCATTATGTGCATTGTTCCGGTGGTACTACAATCTATACTACTCATAGTTGGATACAAATCTCTTGCAACAGGCAAAGTTCATAGCATACTTCACTATACATATATTGTTAGACCATCCAAAAAATATGAAGACTTGTGACACATAGATTTTCGCAAATTAACCATGGGAATATTTTTTTTATACTGAATGTAATAAATTTTTATCATTGTCTCTCAGGTTTACTCCATAACAAATGAGTCCAATCATTTACTGATTTTTGGTGTGCCATCTCTAAATCTCAGACAAGAAGTCAAGGCTCTCTTCATCAGGTTTGGCAAACTGCTTCAATTCAATGTGAGCAAAGACCATGCTGCAGAAGTGTTCACGGAGACATACCATGCACACTACGACAGAATACAATCGGCTAGGATTGCAAAGAGACTGATGGATACGAAAAACTTCTACGGAGGGTCATTACATGTCTGTTATGCACCTGAAATGGAAACTGTTGATGAAACTCATCAAAAGTTGATACAGAGGCAACGAGATGTCTTATCAAGACTCAGGAACTTGCACAATGAAGAGACAAAGAGCCACCAAATAGCAGATAATAAATATGTTGACACGAAAGCAGACACATCACAGAGAGTTCAGGGTGAGTTACTGAACATGGGAGAAGTTAACATTATCAACTGTGCTGGTGAAAATAATAAATACAAACGGAGAAATCACAACAGTGTCGTTATAGAGAAGAGATTTAAACCGTGTTTCATCGATGAACAGGCGGATCATAGAGATGTTATACATAATGAAGTTACAATTGACAGAGAAGTGGTAGCCGAGGACAGAAGTAGGCCGCGTGAGTCAGCCAATAACAAGGTCCAGAGAAAGGCTTCTGATGTGACTGAAGTGGAAGTGGTCGACTGCACGTCTGTGCATAGGACTGTAGTTAGCAATATAAGTGAAGCATTAAATTACCAAAAATTTGGTGATGAATGTGTTTATAAAATACCAACAAAACCTCTGAATAAAATCAAATTTAATGTAAATAAAAAATCTTTAATATATTCTAATGTTTTATTTTTATACTTAAAAAAGATTGGATATCTACATGTTCTAGAGTGGAGACCACGTTTTGGCCAACGTAGTGTAGGGCGCCCTCAGGCTAGGTGGAGTGACGATATACGCAAAGTGGCTGGCAGCGGTTGGATGCTAAGAGCTGAAGATCGAGAGAGGTCTATGTCCAGCAGTGGACGAGAATAGGCTGATGATGATGATGTACAAATTATTATACAGCTGCAAACGACTGTAACTGCAAGTTCTTTTTTTTAAATACAGCACTGAAATTGGCATTACAATGGTTTTAACACTTGATGTTTTAATTCTTTTTATTTCATGGTAGGACCATGAAATAAAAAGAATTCACGTATATTGACTAAATATCGGATAATTTGGTATATATGCCAATGAGCACTTATAATTCTATTAATAGTATGTAATAGACATATCAAATAAAATAAACACGAACTGTGAAGAATGTTTAATACAAGACTAATTAATAATTAACAAACACGATTAATAAATTAACTTCTTTAAACAACATAAAATAAGTACACTTAAAACAATGGTTATACATAAATCTTAAATTACATTTCATAATGATTGTCATATTAGCGATTCCAATTAGAAATAAAAGTGAGAATAACAATCAAATTTTATAAATTTGAAATCGGCGGGAAGCCATCGCGAATTATAATATTTTTTTTTTAATTCAAACTGGCGATCATTTTAACATCATCATCATCATCATCATCAGCCTATCTCAGTCCACTGCTGGACATAGGCCTCCCCCAAAGAGCGCCATTGCGC
>DWEI01004728.1:0-11414 GCA_018245875.1 Mysoria ambigua
TTAACATACAGCAATTTAAAGTTCACCCATACATAGGTTATTACATTAGTATTGGCAAAAAATATACACACGTAACATACTTATAACAGTTATAATAGGTGTGGTTTTAAGGGAGAGCAGCAATAAAATCGCTTTAAAATCGGATTTTTGATGGTCTTGTTATAATCGCCCTACTAATAAGAAAATGAACATATTATACATGGTTCAACATAGTCCAGTATTTGAAATCTTCAACCTTTCATGGTGAGCTGGAAGTTTTTTTGAAAAATCCCTTTATCACAAACAACGGATGTCATTACTGAGATGTCTTCGTATCAGCTATTGTTTCTGTTTTGATTATGATAGGGAAAAATAAGATGTACCTACAAAGGCTTCAGAGACAATACGTTTGTCAATAGCAACGACGACTTTATTGATGTTTTAAGCTGAGAATTATTGATTCAATGTATTGAGATATGACTATAAATAGTTTTCGAGAATCATCACGAATGGCCATTAACAGGCGACTTTGTTTATGTGCTGAAATAACTGTACCCTGAACCTCGACATACATAACATAACATTTAGACAGAGTATCATAATATTGAAGGTTTTTGATTTGAAATTACAGTGTTATTATGAACGATTAAAACATTGTTTATAACTTTGAGAGGGAGAGAGAGACAGAAAGCAGTTGTCTAATCCGGTGTAACTAAAGTACACGTAATAAATAAGTACGAAACGTAGATTTGTAGTCATTGACTCACGTGCCGTGGACTGTAAGTCCGAGTTTTTCGATTTTTCTGCAACTATTGTACTATCTGCTTCACCTGACAATATTAAATTGACCTTAGATCGGTTTCGATGTTCTTCATTCGTGGATACCTCATTGTCGGAAACAGCGTCTGCTTGCTTATCAACTTGACTGTTTGCTTTGACATTATTGTCTTTCACATCACTCTTCAGGTTTTCGTCACTATCATACATAGTGACATCTCGGAACTTAATGCAAGTTTCCGATTGTATATGATGAATGACTGCATAAATATTGTCACGTTCCTCAATTGCTAGAAATATGAATGTAAAACAAATTTGGTATCTAATAAATCTAATAAGATAAGGAAACGATTAAAATGATACCTACAAAATTCCATATTATCTCTAAAACTGTAGTTGACAATTCCGTATGGCCATAATCTGTCCTTAAAATAGTTTTCGATTTCATCTTGTGTCACGTTTTTTGATTCTTTCTTCATCTTCACTACACTGGGACAGGTATTCAGAAGATATTTTCTATTTCGATCTGTACATTCCGGCCCATAAATTGTTGTAACTTTTGTAATGTCAATATCACTTAGACGTTCACGTTGACCAAATTTGATTCCAGGCTAATAAAGAACACTATGTACAATATTAACAATAATTCAAATCTCTATATTAATACGTGAATAGAAATATTTGTACTATTAAGCATATCGCACGCACGAGCGAGTTTAAGAATTGGTATAAATAAACTTTACGCGGCCAAGGAATGAAAAAAGATACAATTTGTGCATATTAATAATATTTTTGTACACAAATTTGATGAAGCAAAATAATACATTAATTATTTACTTTTATACAGTGAATCATAAAAGCAGTCATTTGTGTTTAAACAGTAACCACAGAATAGAGATTAAAGTTGTATTCTTAACCACATAAGTTTTTGAAAAATATCCATAATAACGGTGAAGGAAAACATCGCGAGGAAACCTGAACACCTTGAGGCCAGAAAAAAAAATGTTCTCTAAGGTGTGTGAAGTCTGCCAACCCGCACTTGTCCAGCGTGCCAGACTATGGTCTTAACCCTCTCATTTTGAGAGGAGACCCATGTTCCAGCAGTGGAACGATAGAAGGGTTCGTAAAAAATCCATAATAAAAACTATTAACTAAAAAATATGTGGGTTACGAATGATTTATTTTTTTTACCTTAGCAAGTAAAGTGACTTGACCATTTTTTGAAAAGGCTCGAGGAGGATAATGTAAAACACTGGAATAGTCGTAAGGGAGATTAATGAAAAGATCGTCAGAACGGGTTTCAAAGTACTTTTTGTATCCTGTAACGAAATATGTCAAATATAGTTAAACCTGGTTTCAGTCTACATAAGATTTCAATGCAAATGAAAGATTTGTCAGTTTCGGATTTACCGGCTTTGATATTATCCCACAACACGGTGATGTGTTGATCTCTATCCGAACGAGTATGTTCATGGGAGAACCCCAGAATATGCATTATTTCGTGGACAATTTCACCAAGCGACATACAGTCATAACCAAAGACCACCATCTACAATGTAAAAAATATTTTTAAAATATTCCGTTACGTATATTTCACGTATTTAATTATAACCATCTATTTATTAAAATCATCCGCACCTAGTATTTTACTATCTCTAGAATTAATTCTATGTCAATATCATAAGGCTAAGGTGAAATTCCTTTTTTTACTATGATTATCTGTCTTTAGTACTCCAACAGTGTCTTTAGAATTGACCTACAATTTCTAGTAGGCGCCCGGAATCTGGATTAGTGTTCGGTGTATGGCAATAGGACCACTACCTATAGATACCATTAATGAACGTAAACGTAACTAGTGAAACGTGGGAGTGTACTACAACCCTTTATCTATTTGCGGAATACAGGTGTGATGTTACGTTTCTTAAAGCCAAATTAATATGTCTAAAATATATACACCCAACTCAAATAAATACACCCAACAGACCTGCACTCCATTATTTTCTTTACGTTCGTTGCTGTGGACGCATTGTTTTATCCCAGATGGATTGCTGATGTATAGCCATTCGACGTTTTGCAAAGATTTTTTATCTGTTGGTCTCTCGCGGAGACGCTGGAGTCGAATGCAGGTTACTTTTTCAAAATAATCGAACGCTTCCGTTATAGTTAAAGATAGTTGTGTATCTGAATCGAAGAGATTAAAATTTTCTCTGTGTACGTGATATGTTTTTCAATTCAAATAGATCGTTTAAATCATATATTACATAATGATGTCAAGACTATTTGTATTATGTTATTATTTTGCTACTATTTACTTCAGAGAAAAAACATTATTAGAAATTGATATATCGCCGGTACAGATGCCGCTGTAATTACAAAGTTATATGTACATATGTATTTAAAGAAAACAATGTTTGTTTGAATTGCTATGTCATTATTTTCACTCTGGTAGTGTTACGTTTTCACCAGCACCTTTTTGATGTAATAGATGATTAAGGAAATTTAGGGTTATTTTTAATTCTTCTGATAGACACTAAGATCCATACGGTTAAGCTTATAATGAAGGCTGTAATTTAATTATATTTACTGACTGTACTTTACCGTAAGTATTTGCGTCAATGAAATACGGTACTATGCCGTGCTTCCATTTTTTTGTCCATGGAATTTTTACGTCTGCGTCTTCGGACATGGGCAAGTGAACAACTGGTTTTGTTTGGGGTGGCAAAAGTTCCGATGGTGCAAACAAATATCTTCTAGCCGTTTCATTTTGAGCATTTTGTGGGGGCTATTGGGGAATATATTTGGAATTTTATTTATCGTTGTCTCGAATTTTTAAAGCATCAAGTGCGCTAAGTAAGGGGCAACCTATCCATTGACGTTTTGTGAATAGCAATAATTTTAATAGCTAAACTTAGCATTTTTGCTTTTATAATTAAACATGGATGCAACCAGCTTATGCCACCATAATGATTAAATGTCTGATTCTATTGCGACATACTATATACATTTTTTTGTTTTCCCTATATTTATGTGTAATCGACCTAAAAAATTACCACAGCTGATGTAGTTGGTAATGTCCTTCTCTTGTATGTTACTCTTGCATCCTCTTCTCCCATGTCATCATATAATTTGTCCACAATATTCTCAATGCGTTTAGCCTCTTCGATATCTATATCGTTGTTTTCAGCTTTTAATTCTCGCTTAGTTCTTCTGCGATTTTCGATGAAGTTATGGCTACCGGCATCTTGTTTGTAATGCTCAAGACGTTCGTTCTCTTCAGTAAATATTCTGCACATATCTAACGTGTCTTGTCGTTTTCTTTCAATCAGCTTGCTGTCGACTATAAAAGTAAGAAAATAATATGAATTTATTATCGTATTGTTTAAATATTAATATATCAGATTGCTTATGAATCACATAGCTTTGGAAGCCAGTCGGAAACGTATGACAACGAAACTAATTATATGTACCAGTATTAATGTAAATAAACTTTAAAGTTTTCGTAAATTTCTACATAATGTTCTACAAAATCAAACCCAACGATTTTTCACTTTTTTGGACATGGAGTGATTGTACAGTAGTTGAACAGATGTTCATGAATGGTAGAGTCGGAAAACATCTAAGTCTCTATTACTTATACCTAAGCATATATTCTTCGATCAAATCAGTGCCTATAGAAAAGAAAACCTAGTCAACCTCATTTTTGACAGACGAATAGCCAGCATGGTATTAATGAATGTAAAAAATTGCTTAGCCTCTATTTTTTTCTACAGAAAATAGGCTGGACGATAGGTATAGGTAAGTAAAATAGGTCGGACTATACGAGCATGTATTTAAGTATTAAAAGTTTTGGTCGCATACGGATTGTAAACGTTATATAAACGTTTATAAATTAAATATTTTTATATGACATTTATTTCTGAAAACATGGTGTAAACTTTGTATTTTTCTGAATACTTCGCATCCGAAAAATTTAAAAAGTTACTTCGTCCGAGATATCTTTTATACACTTATTGGAAGTAAATTAATAAGCGGTGTATTTTAATGCCATAAACGATCAATTATTCTTTAACGGTCAGTCATTTCAACTGGCTTGTTTAATCGTCAGTTGTAATATTAGCAGTAGGTATTTGCGCTATAAAATTGGTAATTAAGAATGAATGTGTCTCGAACATCAATATGGGTAAATAATCAGCATTTGATTATGAGCAGCAAATGAGATTAAAATATATGAAACGGATGTGCGATACAACGAACTTCATTCTTATCGAAGGTTATTCGACAACTCTTAATGTAGTAATGAAAGTTAATTTTCAGCAAACTGAATTATATTTTAATTTATATGGTCAAATATGTACATGTGTTTCAATGTTTTAAGTAAAAAAAAAACGTAACTTCACGCCTGTAATCCCCAAAGAGGTAGGCAGAGGAGTGCAGAACACTCCCACGTTTCATCGGTTACGATCAATCATACGTTCACTAATGCGGTGCATGTAAACGATTAATCCCTTATATGTAGATAACATGTCATCCTAAGAATATTCCAGAATAAATCTATTATTGCTACTCACGGCGGGTAGTGCGAGCTCCTCCGCAAATGTCCATGAAATTACAATTAATAACTTTATCCATTAGTTACTTACGTTTGTGCACATTCAGAGTTGGTATCAAACATTTAACACTTATGAAATAAAATGTACTCAAGTAAAGTAAACTCCTAACGCATAACATTGTACTTCAAAAATGTGAATAGTTGGTTCTCATTCTTGTAGTATAGTTTTATAAGTTTTATTATATTTAAATAAGTAAATGTACAATAATCGAAACTAGAAATTTTATCTGGATTTTATCGTTTACATTTCACAATTTTATTATTCTCAAGATGTTGAAATAGGTTTTACTTATTGTTAAGAGCTTTGAAGTAAATCAGTTTACGTTTTTTATTCCAAGCAATTGATTTGTATTTTCCACTTTAACTCATTTAGTAGCACTTCTTACCGTTTTAAGAAATATCTATAACGATCGCTGATCCTACAATGTCTTTTTTCTTTTAGTTCTGTGTTAATAAATACTAAAATGAACTCCAACGGTGCTCCTTGCTTTATTTCTGTAGTCTTGATGATTGATTCAATTATTTCCGTCCATCTATTGACGAATGCTGCCTGCGCGTTCGCTAATTACCCAAATGAAGAACATGGGTAATTTGAAATGGCATTTACTAAACCAATAAATACGGAATGCTTACTCTAAAAATTATTGTTTACTATTTTCGTTGCAAAACTGTAGGTAATGTTTTGAGACTCCACCCGGACAACCAAACTTATAATCTAGAATCCTAAGCTATTATTGTCTTGTGTGCTAAAAAAAATTTCGTGGAAATGGGTGATTTACTGTATATATTTAATATGTAATTTTTATGTTCATTTATTGTATTAACCTACCGATTTTCACATACAAATTTATTTCTTTTACTTGCTAGTGACTTACTATCTATATATTAAAAAAAACGTAACTTCACGCCTATCATCTCCAAAGAGGTAGGCAGACGAATGCAGAATACTCCCACGTTTCACCAGTTACGTTTACGTCCCACTATGGAATAGGTTGTGAGCCTATTGCCATGCCTCGGGCACAGACTTCGAACCACTAATAAAAAATGTAAATTAGAAAATTTTGTAGTGATCGATATTTAGTGTTCAATATATTTAATTATTTAATATGTACGGACCATTATTCGTGTAATGCAAATAGGGTCACTCGAAGCGCCTTTGATCCGACGGCTTCAATTGTATTTGATAGCGTGCTATTGGTATAATATGATCGTACTATTCTTATACTCCGTAAGCAATAGTAATGCCTACACCTGTTGACGGGTTTGCAAATTCAAAGTTAGAAAGTTAGTTTTTATTCCGCCATTAAGGTTTACAAGGTTGTTGTAAGCAGTCGTGTTCTGAGTGTCAGTGCGTGCAGGCGGCACCGATAGGCTCGCGGCTGCCGCGAAATCGCGCTCCGTTATTGATGAATAACCGGTCGCACAGCTACGAAAGGGCATTTTTCTGAGTGAGTATTATTATTTTGTTCTGCATCAATAAAACGTTATCAGATTTTACTTTAGTTTGAAGTGTCTGCCTCGTTTTCAAATCGTTTTGTATCAGTTTCACTAAAACTTTTAACAGTGGCACGGTTGTCGTGTAAATGTTATGTTTGCTATAATTTTTATTTCAAGGTCAATTTAGTTTGTATACGGCATAGGTTATAAAACGAATGCATAGCTTTTTAATGTTTTTGCTTAAACTATACGTGATAACGTTGTCCAAACTGAAAGAAAGTAAGATTAGTACCGTTATGTAATTTAGTTGGTAAATGCGGGCCCATCTCAGAGTGAAGTGAACAACGCTCCACATTGCTTGTGGAATGTGAATTGTGGTACTTATGTGGTAGTAAAATCATTACTACCAAAAACGTACTAAAGGCGTTTATAATAATTATTAACAGAAATGCTTTGTGCTATTGTAATTTTCAACCGGTATATAGATTGGATTACATTAATGCCGGTAAATGAATATCTTCTGGTGTCTTTTGACAATTTAACGTTATATGGCGCCAATTTCCCCCGAAAGGGTATGGAGAGAAATGTAGTATACATTTCATCGGTCACATTTACGTCCCAATATGGAATAAGGAGTGGGCTTATTGGTATACACTGGGCACATATCCTGGCTCCGAGTCCCGACTAGATAATCTTAGAAAAATCCAATAGTGTTCAACCCGCGATTTAAACCCATTTTTTTTAAATTCGAGCAATTTAACATGTTCTGATAAATAGTAATACAATAACATACTAGAATAATTTATCATAACCTTTCTTTATTTCTTAGTTAATAAATATGATCATGAATAAAACATCGTGATATACACAGAGCGATAAAGACATTCCAATTAATTATTTAATGTACGACCTGTTGTTCCTGCGCCAGAATTTTAATCAAACGCAACGGAAGAAAAATAAAGGTTACTATGAAATTTACCTTACACTGATGTCAATTTTTTTTTAATTAAGCGCAGTTATAAAAATATGGATCATTGAACATTTTATAAGTGAAGATATACAGACACTGAACAATTGCTATAACAGGTACTTTTCGTGCTCTGTTAGTTTTACCGTATTTATCATAAAAAATGAAATCGTGTTGGTTGCAAGTGCAACTGCCGATCGGTAGGTCCCGGGTTCGATTCTAAAAAAATTCTAATTAAGATTTTGTAGTGGTGGTTCGGAGTGTAGATAGTGTCCGATGCATGGCAAGTAATCACACCCGCTGTTCCATAGCTGGACTTAAACGGTACTGATGAAACGTGGGATTGTACTGCATTCCTCTGCCTACCTCTTCGGCAATTACAGGAGTGAAGTTACTTTTCACCTATTTGTACGTTAACGGGTAAGGTGAGGTTAGAAGTACTCCTTTTCCAGATTATCACCGAGAAATTAGGTCGTATGTCGTGTTTATTGTAATAGAGGTCTACATTTAAATTAAAAAATCCAGTGACTTACTCTGGTTTCAGAAAAATGGAATGTTTGTAATTAAAAATGCTTTTTAACTGTTTGCAATTCTTTACTCTGAAATTCAGGATTATTTATTATAGTTACATATAAAATTGAATTTATATACAACATTGAATTTGAGTTCTACAGAATTCTATCGGTATTCATCTTTTAACTCAAATGGTTATTCTTTGCACTGCAGTAACAACATTTTAGCTTAAAACCGAAATATGTAGGTACGCTTTGTCAACCTGTACTTGACCCACTTGGTTTTAATTTTTTCATACTGAGAGGAGACCCATGTTCCAACAGAGGAAAGATAAAAATATAAAAAATACCCCTTTTTTCACTTATTGAATATCTGACCTCCGGTAGATTAATCTCAAAATTGCTATAATTTCAAAATTAAGTATCCGGTTCTGCTACTTCCATAATATAATAAAAAAAACTACATATATGTAACATCACACAATTTGCGCTCCGATTGAATTATACAATTTTAAAACTCGATTTTATCGTCAGTAAAGAGAATATTGATAAAATATGTGAATACCTACGGTTTGGCCAAGCGTGTATCACGTTACAGTCATTTGCGTCAGTAACAGCTATAAAAATGCATAAGGTATAACTGAATAATTATAATTATTCCTAATTACTAATCATTGTTCCTTAATATTATCTCAATAATGAATTGTTGAAGAAACTAGGACATATTTTTAAACACTTCACAATACGATACCCCAAAATAATCATGCACCAATAATTTGAAATAAACCGATACAGGTCAAGCTAATAAAAGCCTATTAAACGGCCTGGGACATGCAAGCGGTTATAATAATACGAGTTCGTAACAGTTTTTGCCCAGTAAGTTCTCTCCAACTTTGTCAGTCCTACAAGCTCAAACAACGTCTCAGTATAAAATTTCAATTTGTACATCACCAATCACGGGTTATGCGAGTCTGCTACTCTACAAATATTTTAATTCAACGCATATCAATGGTGGGCCGAATATCTTACTTCACAAACGAAACTTGTCGAAATCTCTGCTTAACTTTTAGGGGATTACAGGCTATGAATTACGTTATAAAACTATGTAAAATATAAATAAGTAGTAAAGACCATTTGGAAGTTTCGAAAACTGCACATTACATCGTACAATTTTACATCTCTCTGCCTTGTAACGAGTTGCAACGAAATCAGTGAAATGAGTTTCGTTTAGAAATTAATATGACAGAGCAGTTCATACCAGAATGTTGTCTTATGCGACAACGATTTTACATAGTATAGCGTTTTGTGCCTATTGCAATTCACATAACAATCATAATATATGAACTTGAGTGGAGGGTATAGTTATGATGTTAAGTTATTGCAAAAATGTATTTTACGTTAAAGTGATAATTTTTTGCATGTTAAATCCATGTTGTACGAGTAGCATTTATGCAGTGTCAAGGCGAACACAATAATTATAATGATCGTAGTATTTTATGGCAACTTCACACTATTACAAATTATGTATAGCTTGTGTCACAGTAAACAAATAGCTCCAAGTATATTTGTAAATTTCTATGTGTATACTTATTGAGATAATTTTATAACCAGAAATAGAATACGAGTAAATATTCGTGCTGGTTACACAGCTTTTTTTCTGTGGTAGATACAACTGGAATTCAAAATCGTCGAATGAGCGGTCGCTTTCGCTGACCACGGAGTGACATTTCGATTGTATCCGACAAAATTGCATATGATCAGTTTCATTCAATTTGTTACATAATGTGAAATAAAAATGCAGAAAAATTTATTGTTTTTTTTTCTTTATTCCATTCAACATAAATAACACACGAAATATCAAAAGAGATGTGACTCCGCACCTAAATTCTATAAGTGTGCTGCTAGCTACTAGCGGTCATGCACTGAGCCGCGAGCGACGTTTTTTAACTACACAGATAGTTTTCCATCTGCAACCTTACCAAGGTCACGAGCGTAGCTTTGTTGTCATATTAAATTCACAACCAATAAATATTTGGCATCATGAAGCGTGAACTTTTTAAATACACGCGCCGCGAATCACGTGGTTCATTTGTAGAGCCGATTAAACACTAGAATACCATAGAAGTCAGAATGTATGTATATTATGGTGTTGTATAAAATACATTAACTATTTAAATTAAACATGGCCCAGATCACCTGGGAACAATTAATGGTGAGCTTGCCAGTATTGTTTATTGTTTAATACATGGCTTCGCTGCAGACTTGTAGATAGGCCTGCGTAATAATTTTTATGTCGTTGTTTATCTTACATTTTAATAGTTTATATTATTATTTTTAATCTTTTGTCCTTTTTTAATAATCAAAAAGAAAAATATTATTTTTGAACTTCATTTTTTTCGGTTATTTACCATAGTTTGAGAGTTAGGTACCTTAGGCAGAGAATTTCACTAGATCTTTGTTTCGCTGTATATATAGGACCTTTCTAAGTTTAGGTTATTCGCTTTAATTAGAGAATGAAGTGAATGAATAAATTGCGGATATGTTTTGGGTATTTTCAGATGGATTACGGTAAAACTATTATATAGAACATTAATCGATCGATATTTTTTTTCAGTATGTCGTTAATAAAGTTTTATTTACCATCAAAATTCAATTGATTGTTCTAATCACCATTCGAACAAGTAATTGAGACTAAACATCCTTGTACACGCATTATTAATTGATCATACTATAATCAATTAATTCATTCCGTGAATGTCGACATTTAACATAGGTTATTAATACATTTCCCGCGACATTAAAAGCTAATGACACTTCCTAATAACCTTCAACTCGCTGTGCTGAATCTTAATGAACTTCAATGACCGTAACCTACTGACTGTTGACCTTATAATGGACCAATTCCATTATCTGCCGCAGTACAAAAGCTTTCATTAGTAATTTCCTACAGATCAAATATATTAACTATATAACATTAAATTATTATTATATATTAAGTATATAACATTAAATTATTATTATATATTAACTATATAACATTAAATAACAATACATAGTCTATGACTATGTATTACAATACATACTCATACAAAATATTTTTTTTAAGTATTTCGCATTCGAGTTGTACTTAACT
>DWEI01004729.1:0-11413 GCA_018245875.1 Mysoria ambigua
CTTCGCTCCTAATAGTTGCAGCGTGATGTTATATAGCCTAAAGCCTTCCTCGATATATGGTCTATTCAATACAAAAAGAATTTTTAAATTAAAACCAGTAGTTCCTGAGATTAGCGCGTTCAATCAAACAAACAAACTCTTCAGCTTTATATATTAGTATAGATAGATTTTTCCGTTACTTTAAAAACTTATGCAAATGTTTTTTATTTAGGGTTCTTAATTTGATTTAACAAAGCACACATACTTCGTTCATAGCATAGTTTTTTCTTAATATTCGATTAAAACCCTAATTAACAACAGAAGTTAAACGTGATTTATTCGTACATACATAACGCGTTTTACAAGGTCATACAAGCATGTTATACGAAAATACTCCAACCACGCGTTATCCTAGAAGGCAAAACTAATCTACCGAATTATAGGGAGATGGGGGCTCCCCTCTCCAACTCCCTATAACACGGTATATAGTATTACTAAAAATAACAAACTTTTGTGTGATAGGCTGTAAAAGCTTTTTAACTGGTGAAACGTGGGAGTGTCCTACTTTCCTATGCCTACTTCTTCAGGCATTGTAGGCGTGATGTCACGTTATCTTACTGTTTAAAGGATTTAAGATGATTAAAATTGTGTGAAAATATTTTCATAAGCGTTTATTTGCATGTACATCTTCAAAAAAAAAAAACAACACACAGTTTATCACACGTAGTTTTTGACATACTTGTAGAAAATCTATATTAATTAATTTGTTCAAATATGTTTTTAATCGTTACCCGTTTTACACTCGATTACAAATCGGATGAACGAAATAGTGACCCCTATAAACCAAAATGTAAAATGGACTTTGAAATCTTTTAAGCCTATTGCTGTATAGTTTTTCTGTTCTTTCTGAATTCTGCTATTTTTTCGAGTTGATGTCCGAGACAGGTGCTTTGGCAGTAATCCATTTTCATGTGTTCTAATTGCATAGTTTTGAAACTTATTTAACATAGGGAATCCTTTATTTAAATACATGCTTAAAACTACGAACCTCGGAAAATCGTATTTCTGTATTTTCTTCTTCATTTTTATGTTAAGTTCAGATGATCTCAAATAGTATGCGTAATCTGTATCGATCGTGTACAAGTCTGTTCGATTGGTGAGTCTATCGAAGACCACATCTATATTCTGACATTTTTGGCTGTCATCGTCTTTAGGGAAAACTTCATTATATGCGTACAGAAAAATATTTCTCGTGTTATTTCTAATACATGGCTTAAATGGTAAAGCGTCTATATTATTTAGGTCGATCTTTTTTTTGTGATGTCCATTACCCGCAATATAACTACATAAGGCAGTATTGTAAAAAGCGTAGATAGTATTCGTAAAGATAACCCAAATTATTAGAATTCTTCTAAGGTACTTATTCCTAAACAAAACAACATCTGTTTGACCACAAAAATATTTCCACAATTTCAAAATTAACAGACATTCATCGTTTGATTTACCCGAAGTTAAAGTCCTAATTATTAAAACTACCAATACAGTAAAGATAAAAGATATATAAATTAACACCCATATGCTTACACTAAATTGGTAAATATTTGACCACTTTGATTCTTCCAAATTAGGTGTAAATAAACTATACGTTGCAAAAGCATATCCAGCAATAATAGCAAATACTTCCAAACGATTTCTCAACAAGAACAGTCCTCCTATGACGATATCGACTTCTTTCCGATCCAAGTAACCCATTAAACCAGTAGTTGTACCATTTGGTAATACGACTCCGCTGTCGTTGTCTATAACATGTACATATTTTATGTTAAATGCTTCATATTCCGCTATAATATTAAGAACGAATTGTTCAATTCCAGTTTTAAGGTATTTGGGGTAATTTTTTTTGTTTAGGATTACGAATGGAACATCCTCTTTTGCTGCTACAACAATTGTACAGTTACGCAGGCCATTCGTCATTTTGTCAGGAAATAAATTAACTTCATCAGACATTGAACAGCGTCCTATTCTCCTTATATCACCAACGCGCCGCCCGCACCTTTTCCTTTTGTACGGGTAGTAAGTATACATTTCTATTTCATTATTGTCTGATCGCGTAACAAGAACAACATTATAAATCATTTCACGTAATAGTTCTTCAAATATCTCCCTTAGATCATGAAATGTAAATTCCTTTAAATATATAATAAACTTCACGCCTGGGTTCCACGACAAATCTTTCGATAACTGTCTAATTCCCTTTGAGAATTCGTTGGTGTTGTTCACTGTGATGATGTAGACGTCAGCATTCACAAACCACCTGTTCTTCATGAACTAGATCCAGTTATGAGTGAAAAACAATTATGATCGTTCATTGATCGCAGCAAATAATCGTTATGGATACCAAAAGATATAACAAAGGCGATGCTGCCGCAGGATATATATTTTTTTGCAATTTGCATTATACATTCGGACGGGTTTTCATTTGGACTTTCAATGTTCACTTTATCTAATATAATTTCGTTGGTTCTAATCTGTGAACATGTATTTTTCGAAAGTACTAGAATTATGACTGTTAAGCTGAATGGGAACATGTCTAGGGTTCGGCTCACTAAATATTACTTTGGAAACACGAAGTTATTGCAGTATGTCAATGCCAGATGTATTGATATTTTAGCTTCTAAATAACGATTGACACGTTGACGATCAAGTGAGTGTTATATATGTACATAGTCAACAAAATAGCATGATCTGAAGTTTATCATGCAACGATTTTATTATGGATGTATTTGCTATGTTATTTGTTAGGTAGAGTTTGTTATTATTTTCTTATCATTGTTTTACAAAGAAAAATTAACAGTGGAGGTAGAAGTTGCTAATCATTATTATTAGTAGGAACATGATTATTATGAACTATTATTTAATATGAGCAATGGAAAATAATATTAAAATACATATTCATACATACATGAAGTAAAACACGGTGAGAAATTTTTAAAACACACTTTTATTAATTCTGTGATAAATAGGGTCCACACATTAGACATTAAAATTGCACATTAAAGAGAACATGACACATGAAATAGAAAATAAATATTTAAAATATTCTTATTCTATCCTTCCGCACCCAGCATTGGTATCGGAAAAGGGTCGATAAATTCTGTAGATATGGGTTAATTTAGCGATTAACCGTTTTGCATTCAATTAAAAATTGTATAAAGGAAATTGTCACACCTATAAAATACATCGAAAAATGAATTTTGAAATCTTTCAAACAAATTACATAGTATCTCCTCTTTGATAATGGGATAGTACTTGGTTTTAGGTACTTTAATTTTGAACAATGTTTTTGAATCAAACCATGTTCGAAAATCTTAAACGCATAAGTTTGAAACGTGCGTATGAGAGGGAACCCTTTAATGAAATACATAGCAGAAAGAACTGTCCTCGGATAGTCCCATTTGTTAAGTTTTGTTTCTCCTTGAGCGTTAACATGTTTATCTGCTCTTAATAAGTAGGCGTAATCCGTATCGATTGTAAATAAATCGGTTCTATCGGCAACATTATCGAAGATCGTGTCCAAGTCCTGACATTTATCACTATCATAGTCATCAGGAAAAACTTCGTCGTACGCGTAGAGATAAAAAATGCGTGTAATATTACTGATACATGGTTTGAACGGTAACGACGCTAATCTGTTCGAATCAATCTTTATTTTTTCCTGAACGTGCCCTGTAATAAGACTGTACAAAGCAGTGTTATAAAACAAGTAAATAAAATTTGTGAAGATTATCCAAATTATCAGGATCCTTCTAACATAAACGTCCTTAAATAAATTAACATCTGTTTGATTATAAAAATATCGCCACAAATTTAAAGTCAGCATAACATTATCCCCAGATTTATCTGACATTACATGTTTCGTTATTAAAACTACCGATAAAGTAACAAAGTAAGAAATAACTATTAACGTCCAAGTATATAGATTAAATTGTCGATAGACGTTGGTCCATCTTTGTTCTGGTATAACAGGTGTAAATATACTGTATCTTGTGAAACTGTATCCAAACATGAAATCAAATACTTCCAATCGATTTCCCGTTAAAAAGAGTCCACCTACAATGACATCTACTTCTTTACGTTGTAAGTATCCAAGTAAACCAGTACCTGTACGATTTGGTAGAATGACACCGAAATCTTCCTCGGGATTCACAGTTACATATTTTATATGTATTCCTTCATATTCTGTTATAGTGTTAAGAACAAATTGTTCAATGCCAGTTTCGAGGTATTTCGAATATTTGGTGTTGTTTAATATTACAAATGGAATAGTTTCCTTTACTGCAGCAATAATTGTACAGTTCCGCAAACCATTATAAAATTTATTACGAAATAAATTATTCACATTGTGATTTGAGCAGGACCCCAAGCTGTTTATGGTACCAATTTCACTGCAATTATATCCGCTGTATGGATAGTAAGTAAAAAGTTCCAACTCGCTATTTTCTATGGAAGATATAATCCCGACGTTATGAATCATCAATCGCTGTAGTTCTCCAATTATTATTTCGCGTATTGTGTTAACTGACATTTTTTTGACAATGATTAGAAATAGTGATGTCGGACTCCAAGATAAATCATTTGATAATTCTCTAATTCCCATCAAAAATTCTGTGACGTTGTATGCGAGTATAATGTAAGCGTCAGGATATATCAACCAATTTTTCTGAGCAAAAGATCTCGTTATTACTGTCCTGCAATTATATCCATTGATAGATCGTAACAAGATATCTGCATCATCATTAGGCTGAATATAAAAGATGACGCTGTTACAAGGTATAATTTTTTCTTCAATTATTCGCACAATACATTTAGATATACTCTCATTATCACTTTCCTTGCTTATCTTGTCTAAGATAATTTCATCCCGTAGTGTGTGTGAATTCATATTTTTAATGAGAATTAACACTAGTAGAACAATGTTGAAGAACAACATCTTAGACGACCATCTATTCCCACTTAACTTTTATAATATACACTTGAAAATAATAAATTCAACTTAAATATAGTATTTCTATTTATCAAGCGATTACGTTGACAGCTGGTTAAATAGTAGAGTCAGCAAAAAGAAATTCCAATATTGATGTTATATGTCTAAGGAAATCATGATTGTAGCCAGTTATAACTCTGTATATTCAGGAACCAAATGTAAACTTTGTGCCAACGGGGAGGATCGCTCCTGGCAGATAAAGGTAATGATCAAAAGTCATGTTCCAACAATGTATATAAAAATTAACAACTAGTATATGCGTAGTATAAGTAAGCCTATTTATTCCGACCGGTAATGAGGATATTTTTGTGGAAGGAAAGAAAGGGTAGGAGATTTTTATGTTCACTCTACCCGACTTGCGTTAAACAATTTGGTATCCTGATAGTTTTGTGCCCGTCTTAAAACATGCAAACGATAAATATCGTATTGTGTGATTAATCGTTTTCTTATTACAAGCACATTGTCAATAATTGTGGTCACATCCGTCTACATTAAAAACTGACAAACGTTCGTTTTTGATTAATAGTTTCAGATGCCGCCCAATTATTTACACATATGGCCTAGAGGTAACTTTATGATGATCGCCTTACCAAATCAGGATTGTTCGTGGACTGTGACATTGTTCATGCCCTTTGTAAACTTCAAGGGGTTGGATACAGAGGGTAAATTACTAGAGTTCTTTGAAACTTATTTTCCGGACGCAATACCATTGATAGGCAAGAAGAAACTCTTTGAAGACTTTTTTGGTGGGTCACCGTCATCTCTCGTTGCGATTAAGGTAAATTTTGAAGGTCACTAATTAGAAATTATAGGCTGGCTCTTTGTTAGACTAAATAATAAATCCCAGAGCACAGCTTCATCATAGAGGTAATGGGCCTACCAAAACTAATTAATACTTGAAGTATAAAATGCTCATGTTTATAGACTTAGCTATGTCTTACTTAATTATGCAATCAAAATGGGATTGTCGGGCTGCGGACAATGTCCCATTACCCCAAACGTAAGAAGACATGATATCATACTACCCCAAACGGACTGCTGGAGGTCTTATTACTATGAAAATTTAATAATAATTTTTATTTTCTAAACGGACTTTCTTAATTGCAGTGCCGTCCTTACCACGTAAAGGACAAAGCTTTGCTCATTGGTGATGCAGCCCATGCCGTAGTTCCGTTCTATGGGCAAGGGATGAACGCCGGGTTTGAAGACTGTACGCTACTTGATGAACTTTTCCAGAAACATCATGATAATCTAGCAGAAATTTTAGAGGAATTCTCGGAAACTAGATGGGAAAACACATTTTCTATCAGTGACCTTGCAATGTATAATTACATAGAGGTGAGTAATAGTTAAGGGGATTTCATTATTGAAGTAATACTACAAGGTGGAAGATTCAATTCGTAATAAAACCTGTCCTATTTCCAGCTCCATCTGATATTAAATAGATGTGTGATGTGATTGCCTACTGTACGATTGATTTAAATGTTTCATGTCATGGGAATATGTTACTTTTTCAGAGTACTTTATTGGACAATCGGTATCTATAAATTTAACCTTATTGAGTAGATTGTCTTTATATGTACATAAAGCCTAGTTCACACATCATACATGCCGCGTAGTGTTGTATGTATAATTATATTAAAATTTTAAGTAATTCCGATTTCCAGATGCGTGATCTGGTGATGCGCCCGTCGTACCGTCTTCGGAAACTTGTCGATGACTTCTTGTTCTGGCTGATGCCGAGCGTTTGGGTTCCTCTGTACAATTCTGTCACCTTCACCACTATGCCGTATAGCCGTTGTGTTAAGAATAGACAGTGGCAAGATAAGGTAATCATTTGTTTTGTGCTTCGTAACAGTTATAGTGTTGTATGTTCGAAAAGAGAAGGATCTCTTGTGGGTCGTGTAACATTATCTTCAGTCTATTCCCGTCTATTGCTGGATACAGACCTCTCCAATAGCACGCCACTGAACTCGATCTTCAGCTCTCTGCATCCAACCGCTGCCAGCCACTACTACTAGCCAGCCATTATTATACTTATGCCATTTCCGCTCTAAGCACGTACTGGTCGTGATATGGCGGTATCGTTTGGTTTTTGTGTGTTTCAATCTCAAGCAGGAGGAAGGCGGGACGGGAAATCATTCGATTATTCTTTCAATAACATTTTACACACTCTAACGAGTCGAAGAAATTGTTACTAAATCGATTTGTGTTTCATTCTAAAGACGGTATTTGTACAATATATTATGTGTCTGCTTATTACACACTATCCTAATGAGCAAATTATTTTTCATGAATTATGAAATTCAATAACATTATTCTGTTACAGGTGCTTGTGGTATCAGTGGCAGGCGTGGCGCTGTTAGCGTTCACCTTGTACTTCTTTGGTGTAAAATAGCTGAATGTTACAAGTTACGTGACAAGAAACAAAACCAAGCGTTAGATACTTTCCAATAGTTACCAGTTTTTTAACTGCATTAAATAATTATTTATAATTTTTCTTAATGTTAAGATTATTATGAACGTCGAGTGATTAATAAAATAGAATAACTCACGACATTATTTTTATATTGTACGTTAACAATATAAAATCACTTCTATTGTAACAATCTACATAGCTAATGTGTCACTTGAAAATATCTCCAAATTGTATTGTACAAAATAAATATTAATAGAAAAAATATTAACATTTTTTTTAATATTGGCCTAGTGTATACAGAACATTGTTAATTGAAAACTTTCGTAAAATATTTAGAAGCTTATGAGCAGGGAAGCCGTGAGCGAGTCTAGTGTAGTTTTATTAGTACATGGCTTGTATTTACATTACACGTTACATGTTTGCATTAAATGTATACACACAATAATTGCTCAAATGATTAATGTCGGAATATGGTACAAAATAAATATAACAGTAGAGCACAAAACTTTATTGTAAATATTTGCTAAATACAAACAATGTATCAAAATAATGCAAACAAGTGAAGTTTCAATGTCACCGAGTGTATTGAATATAATTATTGTTATAGTATAATTAATTCACGTATCACACGATGTACTGGTATCACATATTTGTACTTCATATTTCGATTCTGTTACAAACTACGTAGGACACAAATATAAACACAACGACATTTTTTTATCGCGATCTATGAACACAAGTTATTTTAAGTTCTAACAATATTCCAACACGAAGCAGTAATTTATAATATTATATTAGCGTACACCGAATACATAAAAACAGAAGGAGCGTGCGCCATTATTTAACCCGAACAAACATCGTATGTCAACGAGGTGAAGCTTCGTTTTCTGTTCTCGTGAAAATTTCACAACCCGTCATATTGTCCTCAGGAAATACGTACGACATTAACAGGCGCAATATGAGGCGACATCGATCGATTTCGGTCCAGCGCGCAGATCGTTGCATGCACTGACTTTATATGTAGTTATAGCGATTTTATGTATTAATCAGTCATAATCATATATATGTATGTACTGATAACTTCTACTAATATCTTTTAAACGTAATAGTGTAGATCTTCTTAATTTAAACACACTAAGCAAACTATTGCGATCTAGAAAGTATTGTCATTAAATGCTCTTCGTTTTGTACCTTTCGAACAAAAACGAAATGAATGAAATTATTGAGCCTACAAGAAGTATATAATAAGCCACTCTGAAGTCACTCAGGTGTAAGCTTTTGTGGTACTTTTTATTGTTGTGAGTGAAATGTCCCTTTTTAACCTTCATCATATTCAGATGATACTGCAGTAAGCCTGATTCGAAAATACGCATCGCGTGCTTTTGAAACCTTCGTCTCAACGGAAAGCCACGACCACAGTAGAACGTTGAAATAGTGCTGCTTAATATATTCCAACTATCTAATTCGAAATTGCCATCGCTATCTATATATTTTGGCGCTTTCAAGTAATACACATATTCTGTTGCCAGTGTGTAGTAACCACGGTTTTCTACCACATAATCCAGGCCACTGTCAGTACCTTGGCACCTTTCAATTGTTTCTTTATGCGGAAACGTTACATTATAAGCGTATAGGAAAAAATTTCTACCGATGTCACTGAGGCACAGCTCATATGGTAATGTATTCAAATTGCTCGCGTCAAAACTAAGCTTTTCTTTCACGTGACCCGTGATCAAACTGTAGTAGGCAGTTTTATAGAAACTGATTATAAAATACGTGTACCAAATCCAACAAATCAGTATTAATCTCAGTTTTTTTATTCTGATTAGGTAGTCGTCGCTGTGATCGAGGAGATAATCCAACAATTTTAGCATTACACCAATCGAATCTTGATGGTTATTTACTGAAAACTTCAAAATCAGTAGCGTTGATAACGATACAAAACACAAAGAACAAAATACTAATACCCAACATTGCGTACCAAACTCCTTGTAAACCTTTTTCCATGCTATTTCAGTAGCCGCCGGAGTTACAACTTTCAGATCAGCATAGTTGTACCCCCAAATATAATCAGATGTTAACGCTCTATTTAATATCAGAATGAATCCGCCCAAAGCAAGTGAGATCTCACCATTTTGCAAGTAACTTAACATTCCCGTGCTTGTATTATTTGCTAGAACGACCCCACGATCAACCTCACTGGAAAAGTATTTGTACTCAATTTGTATTCCTTCGAGAACCGCAATGCTCTCTATAATCATTTTTTCTATTCCGACTTTATATTCGTCAGAAATATTCAAGTCTGTGTTTTGATTAGTGACTGCGTACGGGATCGCCTCGTGAATGCCAACAGTGATTAAACAGTTACGATAACCATCCGAGTGATCCTGAAAAATAAGTGTATTACTGTTTGATATATTAGTGCAGTCTCCCAGCATAGCTATGTCGTTGTAACGTTTTCCGCAGTTGTTGCCAGCAAACGGGAAGTAGGTGGACACTCGTACATCGTCCCTGTCTTCAGCGGTCAAAAGCAGCGCGTTATAAATTTTGTACTTCAGGAATTCATTAAATATTTGATTAATGTTATCATTTATTACTTTATGTATGATAGTAATAAATTTTGCACCTGGATTCCACAATAAATCTCTTGAAAGTTCAAACAAAGTTACTTGAACTTCACTCGCTTCATTTATTAGGATCAAGTAAATATCAGTTGGTATCAGCCAATTATTCTTATTTACCGTTCTCGTGATAAGAGTGTAGCGTTTCTCATTGCTAATTGATTTTAATACACTATCTTCAAACGGACCTTCTGCACCGATCGCGGTAACTCCTGTGCCACAAGGAATATATTTAGTAACGACATTTAAAATACACTTTACTCTTGTGCTATCAATATTTCGATTTACTACGTTCACATTGATCACACTGCTTAGATCATCTAGAGCTGAGATAATAAAAAACTTGGTTAAAACTAAAAAGAAATCTTGTTTCATTGTATGGCACACGACGCGATTGTACAGTATCTCATGAAATATTTGCAAGATAATATTATTTACCCGTAACTTATATGACTAACAGCGGTTCTAATGATAAAATAATTGTGGTTTCCATCAATCACTGGATTTCATGTGTCTTAATCACACGAATAATTTGGTTTCTCATTAGGGAAATAATTATCACTTGGCGATGTTTTATGACGTAGGTGAGGTAAGAGACATTGATCACAATCATTACACCCACGATACTCACTAGAGGGATGTTATAACGTTTTGTTTTCTGTTCTGTCGCGGAAGAACACCGATTTAAGTACCTATGTTTATTTTCAATTGAACGCGAGCGTTACTGTACAAACATAACTGCGAGTGATTTCAGTTAAAGAAGTAAGCGTATACAATATACGGACCAAAGAGAAATATACGAGAGCAAGTTTAATAAAACTGATTAATAATATGGCCTCAGTAACTCTATGTTACATGTTAATTAATATCTTTATTTTATGTTAGGTGGATAGATGAAAACATAAGAAAAACTTTGTTAGCACACATTAGTTATATTGTAAATATTTGTTATATTGTAAATGAAGGTGGTAGAACCCTCTGTGGGTCGACTCCGGCGGCGCCACCGCCACACCTATTTCTGCCTTATAACAGCAGTGTCAAGAGCTGCTTTGTTCTGGTTTGAAGGGTGTGGTAAGGTAGACATAATTTTTCGAGGCATTCGTTCGACGTGTTGGTCGACCTGAAATTCGGATCTAATCTTATCTAGGGTTGTTTACAGATGTCCATGGGCGGCAGCAGCCACTTATCATCAGGTGGACTGCATGCTCATCTGATACTTCCATGTTATAAAAAAATCTATTTAAAATTTTGAAATAAGGTAGCCCAAACATGGAAAATTAAACGTAACTTCACGCCTGTAATCCCCGAAGGGGTAGGCAGAGGAATGCAGAACATTCCCACGATTCACCG